>LQRL01151510.1:3581-17608 GCA_001703475.1 Hydroides elegans
GTTTTACGGTAACCTACAACATAGATTGTTTGCACAATATTTCGTTGAGATACTTAAGAGTCATGTCTCTCGCTAAATAAAATACCAAAGTGACCTTGATGCGCTTAAAATTTTGTGATAATGTACATTGTAAAAAAAATGGTGAACAAATATATTTAGAAAAAAAACTGAGAAAAGTATTTGCCAAAAAAACTAATATATACATTTTATTAGAATAATATATACTTACTTACATCAGTGTCAATTATCCATTTAAAATAAGTACAAATAATACACGCTGTTAACGGAATATCCATGAATAAAAAGGGGAAACCACTAAATATTTTATTTGGGAATGATTCTGAAACTCTAACATGGTACTGCTTCACCCAGCAGAAGCTATCCTTAACAAATGTATACCCTTATATTGTTTTCCCATTGCAGGTCTTGATGAAAATCCGAAAAAGTGTGAAGGCCTACTTGGACCAGCCACATGCGCGCATTCCTATGCTGGTTATCGGTACGGGAGTGGGAGCAGTAAGTGCGGCGCAGGGAGCCCGCATTCAAGACCCAACAGCCAAGGTATGTTTACCGCTATTAAAGAAAAGAAAAATAGCTGGTGTAAAGCTAGTTAAGTACCGGCACAGTAAATTGAGATGCTTGATGAAATTCAAGATTTGGTACAATAATTAACGGTTTAAAAAGGGTTGAAAATACTGAAATACTTCACCCAACCGAAGGGAGCTCGCATCCAAGACCAAACAATAAAGGTATGTATACCTTTATTTTTAAAATAATAGATAAACTGGTGTTGAGCTCTGAAAGTACAGATAATTAAGATGTATGACCAACAGCAAAGGTATGATAATACGTAACAAATTTAGGTCAATTTCACAACCTTCGTGTATTTTTATTATGTTAACTACGTTTTCATGTTATAACATACAGACCAATTATTGATTGACGTGTAAGATATAGTTACGGCGAGCCAACAGTCAAAGTATGATAATACAGTCAAATTAATTGAGCTGTTTGATGTATAATATTCAATATAGTATGTATTAGTGGAATAAGATACACCTTCGTGTAGCTGATGTTTTTTTCTCACCATTATGAAAGCAAAAAAAACATATGAAAACAATAAAACAAGCTGTATATGTTCAAAAAATGAGCAGATTCGATCTAGCACATATTTTGATTTATCTCGAGAGCCAAATTTTGTGAAAAGGCCTTAAATTACTGTTTATAAGACCAAGTAGGTAAGGATGGAATGATAGGTAAGGATAGAACAATAGCTAGGGATAGAACGATAGCTAGGGATTAGAACGAGGAGTCCAATGTTACAGCACTTTCGTTTGCTTTCTTTTTAAGGTGGCCATTCTAAGCGAAGACTCGGAATTGCCTTACAAATCCGACCTGCTGTTGACGGGCCTGTGGAATATGTCAGATGAGAATGTCAACAAACTTCAAATCGAGTTTCAAACCGACCCCGACGATCCATCGACGTAATTCTTTTGTGTTTGAAGTTTTCGTCAATTTTTTTCTGCGATTAATCTGAAATTTCCTCATTTTTTGCGAGATAAACTGAAATTTCATCATTTTTGCGAGATAAACTGAAATGTCATCATTTTTTGCGAGATAAACTGACATTTTGATTGAGAGGGATAAAAGGAATGGCTTACATGGGAAATTAACCATAGGGGGACTGGTATAGGATATAGCCGACTGTTTCTTATTATAATACCATTACATGGTGTATTGTATCAATAAAAACTATCAGGAATAGTGTCAATTCTGTGGAACGAAGATAAATTGATATGACGGGTTGGGAAGATGTGGGCGATATTTATTAAGAATACATGTATGTTTATGATATATATTAGACAAGTGTTTAACGGAACCTTTCCATCAACAACCTCATTAATATGAACAACAACTATTGATTATCTGAATGACTGAATAATAAAATGTAAATTTAAAATAGGATTATAAAAGCTTTCACCTATAACCGCAGTTTGGTTCTTATCCTCCAAAAAGTGTTCGCAAAATGAGAGAATAATAAAATGTTAATAAAATCATTATATAAACACTTTCACCTATAACCATTTTTTTTTCAAATAGTGTCCGCAAAATCAAAGTTTTGGCGGAAGACGAAAACTACTATTTGTCGATAGGAGAATTAATGGAAAGTGAGAATGGAGGCGTTGCACTGAGGCGAGATGCAAAGGTAAACATTGAATCATACAAAAATGTTGATAAAACAAATCATCAAGATTCAGGACTCGAAATTCGATTTTTTTTCTCGCCGATGTAGGGATGTAAAAATTGCTTGATTGCAACAGATATTTATGACTTGTCCTCAGCATCTTAGCGGAATTGAGCGGAATTTATTTCGGCCTGGTGACTTTCTCTGAGTACCTTGTTAATGAGAATATTACACGCATTTCTGCGGCCTGGTAATACCGTTATATAAATTGGCTGGTTTTGCCAATCTGCTTTTTTTTTTCAAACAGATATAAACAATCTCTTTATTTGTGTCTAAAATGAAAAAGTAATGATAGGGCATGTCTTTATTCATAACTAACATGAAGCAGGCCTACAACAAACTAAACATCGTTTATATCTCACATATACTAAGGCGCTACAGAGCATGTATTGTTCGTCATAAATTAATGATTATACAATAACTTAATTTTCTCTTTTACTTGAAGATAGAAAAGTGGGATAAGAAGAAAAAGCGAGTGACACTGAGCAACGGAATGATCTTTGACTATGACAAGTGTGTTGTCGTCGCAGGTAAGGCATTTATAACATTCAAATTATTTGCAGCATTAATATAGTGCTAAATCTGAAACAGATCTAAGAACTTTACACATATGCTATCATGAGACTAAGAAAATAAATATAAAAAAACGTATATAAATAAAATAAATAATGACTAGAAAAGAATGATTGCTTTCGAAATAGATGAGTATCAATGAGTTTTCCTTAAAATCACAATTGAAGTAATACTGCGGAGTAATGATTATATATTGTTCCATGTTCGTGGTGCGATGCGGTTACAAATACCTGATCACGAAATTTTGGTTTTGCAACGCAATCAGTGTTACCGCTTATTTTCCATCCTTAACTTACCGAACTTACCAAACTTCCTTATCTTGTTTGTGAATAGCCATTAATTTGAGTATCTGATTTGTAGATACCGTAGCGAAGAAAAATCCAGCAATTGAGAAATCCCTCTGTGAAGCTACAATAGAGAAACGTGTGACTTATTTCAAAACAGTAAGTTATGCTCAAAGGATATCTTATGGTATAAACAATTAAATGGATGAAATAGATTTAATACATTAATCCCTTTTCTCTTTTCGGTCATTTCATAAATGAAAGTAAAAAACAGTACTATTGCTTGTACACAGCAGTGTATTGCAGGGTATGACATAAGTTAAAGTTCTGCTCGGCCAAAATAACATTTCCTCAGACAACGTTTTGGAAAATTGTTTTCGCCTATTTTCCCTCAGCCGGGTGGCCGAGGAGGCTCCAATCTCCTCGGCCGCTAGAATTGTTGCCTATCAGGCTAGGGCTGAGGCTTATGTTATACCTTGGAATTGACAGTAGAGAAAAGCGGAAGTTTTTTTTTTAAGCATGTAAACCTAACTATTTACTGAAGTCAGTAAAGAAACCTTGAATACGATTTGGAGTTCTTGTGCTAGGTCGGTGATTTTAAGAATTTATGGAAATTCGCTAAAGTTGAGATGAGAAAAAACATAACTAATGATTAGACACTATAAAGAGGTGCTTGAATTTTTTTACAGGTTGATGATTTCAAGAAATTACGGAAATTGGCTAAAGAGGGCGCCGCGATCGCTGTGGTAGGTGGAAACGCCGCTGCCGTGAATTTGGCACGCTCACTGGCCAGACAAGGTATTGAATTCGACGAATGTTTAGTTTTGAATGATGCTTACATATAAATCGATTTGGGATAATGAGCTAATAAAAGCAAAAATTGTATGAATCTGACACGCTCACTCGCGAGACAAGGTATTGAATTCGACAAAATTTTAGTTTTGAATAATTCTTAATGGATTTGGGATAATGAACTGTTGACCGGGTCGGTTAGCAAGAAACAGCATTAAAACAACATATTACCAAATATTATGAGGAACCCAAAAATAAGGTTTTACTCTATGTCGCTCATCAAATCTCAAACTCAACAAATATATTTAACATCATTTTGTTTTCAGCTGACGGTACCAATGGCACGAAAGTGTTTCAGATCATGGACGGTTACACTATTTAAGCAACATATGACCACATAGTATTAGGACCCAAATAGGGGTTTACTGTGTCCCTAAAACAATCTTAATTTATATTTTTATTTAATTTTGTCTACAGCTGACGGCACCAATGGCACAAAAGTGTGTCAGATCGTGGAAGGCAAAGGCGTCATGTCGGACACACTCCCTGAGAGCCTCAGTCTAGCTGCCAATGCAGACCTAAGCCAATGTGAATATATTTTGTAATCATATTGTGGAGATTTGTTGTGACACAAAAATGAAATTTAAAAACAAAATAGCATGATCAGCTAGGACGATTGTTTTGTTGGCTCATTTCCGTTAAGTGATGTTAATAATCTCTTTAGATATGGGAAGTTTTTTTGCGAGCAATTTTGTGTTAACAAAGTTCGTTTGAGCCAAGCCAAACTATATATATTTTAGAAGTGCAACGTCAATATTTCAGTTGGTTTGCAAAAAAAATGTCGAAATTACACTCATGCTAAATTTGGGTCAAATGTGTTTTGTATCAAGGTGAATGACGGCATGATTATCCCATGTGAAACGAAATGATATATGAGTGGATCTATTCTTTCAATCATGGAATTATCAGACCCTCCTTCCTACAGCATTAAGGCTTGATTGATGACACATGGCTGAAATGTGTCCCTCCTAAAATAATCTTTGTTCTTGTGACAATAACTTGCACGGGGGATCCTGCTGCTCTCTGATGGCAACTAGTTTCCAACATTTTCACTTTTTCCAGCCTCCAAAATCGATGTCATTTCGCAAAAGAAAATTGATGAAGTGACGAAAGTTGGTCAGAAACTCAATATCATGGTGAAAGGTGATTTCGACGAAACGGTAGGCGTATTCCTAGATTTTTTTTCATTCATGTGCAATCCGTAGGTTGAATTTGGTTACAATTTAGAACTTTGTTCAAGTTTGATATACATGTACAAAGAACACTTTGTTATGTATAGCCTACATGTATATAAAGGGGCCTATTAATCTCGATCTGTGTAAGTAATAAGTGTGACAATTGGACGGCGCACACGTTGAACTTACCTGGGTTCTTTGGGCTGCCATCTTACAATTTAATCACATACCATTACAAAGACATATAGATAAGTGAGATATAGTAAGATGACGAATGTGCGTTGACGGTATATGCCGAGGGTAGGGTGCCGATAATAAAGGGGTGGGTTAGGGTTTGCTGGATAAATATGTTTAAATTTGAGCATCAGATAGACAGTTAAGACAGCCCAAAAATTATATACGTTGTATATAATAATAAAGAGGATGTTTGAAGATATATCTTTACGATTGGCTCGAAATATTTTTATAAAGGTATTTTTATGTATTGTTTTGACACTTCTTTGGTGGTCTAGAAAGTATTTCGAAGGTTGGAATGCATTGCGCAAACAAGATATTCGGCGCAGTATTGTCAAACTTTAAACCCACATTAGTTGAGTCGATTTCGTGAAATGTAAGCAGTGTGCCATATGACCGGGACTCTTCTATATATACATGAAGTATAGTATTAGAAAACTGGTTCCAGTGATCGTCAAGGAAACACCCTCTTTTAAAGTTCAAGCTCAAATATATCTAAAATTATTTCAGATTCGGATATGATATTGGCGTAGGCCTATATATTATTTCCTTATACATGTATATTTTGTTAACGTATCGTCGAATATATAGTATTTGTGACCAATGAACTATACCCATTGTCGATCGCGAATGGTTCTAATGGTCGTCAGGGGTGTCTAAATGCCAATTAACTCGGTTTTTATCCTGCATTTCAGCATAGATTTAGTTAAGTTTTCATAAATAAAGATGTTATTAACATCCGCCTTTTATTTTTTTTATAAACCATATTTTAAAATATGGGAACAGTTAAAGTATTTTAAAGCTTCCTTTAAACGAATTCCATCAACTCAATCATAAATGAATCATAAAAACCTACTGTATTATCTTTATTAAATGTACCCTACAGATTGTCGTCGACCACATCGTCGTGATGGACTCGTTTGTGCCCGACAACAAGTATGCTGATATCGTTGGTGGGAACGAATCCTTAAATACTGATCTGTCCGCCGGTAAAGATATTTGGATGGTACGTGCTTTTAAATGTTTTGATTCGCCACTAAACTTGTTCGTGTGTTATTTAACTACAACATTTCAAAATCGATAGAATAACTAAGAATAGTCATTAAAGAATCAATGTATTTTGAATAAAGTATTCGATTTGACGATATGATACATGTATATTGCTCGTGTTCGTTTCGTGTCGGGGCAAAGGTATGCTTCTTGAAAACTAATGTACTTTAAGCCTAACTTAAGCCTAAAGCACTATGTTTAGCACTCCTGAATGTATTTTTCAGGCCGGTGACGGTATCACTTTCTACGATCCACAAACGAATTCCATCCGGCAAGTGGACGGAGACGCGATGAAACATATCAGCGGACGAATCGCCGGTTATAACATGGCGGGCGGCAAACGCAAGCTGCAGTATCAGCCGCATAAATGGTACAAATATGGTTTTGATATTCGAAAAAAAAGGGTTATGATGTTTGTGTAAAAGAAACGGTACGCACATCTAAGGCCGCTCTCGTATCGAATGTAATACTTGATAAAAAGTCTGTATGAATACTTGGAGCGCTTCAGATTCTTGTGAAGAAGAGAGCAGATATCTTCGTGAGAATACGGGGTCAAAGCTGTACTTGACCGTATAGCCTAATTTCCTTCAATCTTAACCTTGTCCTAAAGTAAATAGTTTCCTTCAACCTTAACTTTATCCTTAGAATAAATGTTAAAGGATGGGAAAAATAGCGAATGTTAAAAGTTGGGGTTAAGAGAATAATGTTGGTCCTGGGAAGGGGGCGTATCGGTTGGTTGGGTAAAAGGATGAATTGGAGATCAAAGCTTAAAAAGTCTGTATTATATATATTCTAGACTACTATTTTCATTCCGTAGTTATCTTTCTAATAAACCATTTATCATCTGAACATGCCTAGTTATCAGATATTCATTTAACTTATTCGAAATCTAACTATTACTTATGCTCTAGTTTTGTTGCAATGCGTGCACACTTACAACGTCTTGATTTAAAGTGTTGTTATCCCCCGTGAAAACGAGGGGATATAGGTTTGAGCTTGTCCGTCTGTCTGTCCGTCTGTCTGTCTGTCCCGTTTGATGTGGGGTACTTTGTGCACGCGAGTTTGGTATGAAGGAGTTGAGCTAGAGGTTTCAAATTATATACACGTATAAACCAAGGGCTGAAGTCGTGCCTCGTCAAGGTTTTATCTCGATCGGTCGAAAATTGTCGATTCCGGAGCAAAATTGTCGATTCTGGAGCACTTTAAAAATTGTCCATTTTAAACTTTTTTTTCAGATGCCAAGCACTTTGTGCAGGCGAGTTTGGTCTGAAGCAATTGAGCTAGAGCTTTAAAATTTTATACACGTATAAACCAAGGGCTGAAGTCGTGCCTCGTCAAGGTTTTGTCTGGATCGGTTGAAAACTGTCGATTCTGGAACACTTTAAAAATTGTCGATTTTAACATTTTCACCCGATGTTAAATACTTTGTGCACGCGAGTCTGGTATGAAGGAATTGAGCGAGAGATTTTTAATTTAATACACATATAAACCAAGGTCTGAAGTCGTGCCTCGTCATGGTGTCATCTCGATCGGTTGAAAATTGTCGATTTTGGAACACTTTAAAAAGTAGCGAAAAGTTCATATTCAGATGAGGGAATGTGGGTGATGATATAAGATATTATCATTTAAGTACGTGGTATGTGCTTATATAAGCAAACATGCTTATATAAGCAAATTATTTTTTAGATAAGTGAAATGATATTTTTTCTCCACTTGTCTGGTCAGCTGCCCTCCAAAAACATTTTGCGTGTGATTTTATAAGCATAATTTATAAGCATAATTTTATAAGCATAATTTTATAAGCATATTTTTAAGCAATCATGCTTATATCAGCATATTAATCAGCAAATTAATAGAGATGTGTTAACACCTTTCTGGGTTTATAGAAGCATAATTTAATGTAATAAAATTATCTTTTTGCTTCACTGACCGTGTCAGTTGCCTCTCAAAAGCATTTTGGATGTGATATATGAGCTCGTGCTTATAAAAGCATATTTTCTTTAATTTATAAATTGAGGTTACTTTTGCCAACTGGTCTCGTCAGTTCAAGAGATGTCTTCAGAAAGAAGTGAGTTATGATGCAAGATGTTACTCTGTTTTTCTTTCATCACATGATCTTGTTTATTCGCAAAATAGTTCGTTATTTCCAAGGTTAATTTTAGTTGAAACTGACCATCCTGCATATACGAATTGTTGAAGTTCACGGGGGATCCAAGGTCACTGACCTTCTAGTTATCAGATATGTTTATACATTCATCCCGTTACATTTATTTTTGATTCAGGGGCACTTTCGGTGCTAATTCAACGTTCTGGTGTGTTGGAGATTGCGATGCTAAACACAAGACCTTCATATATTTCAAGGTCCCGAAAAATGCAGAAAAGCCGGTAAAGTGATTTTTGATGAGCACATTAATAAGTAGAAGTTTGCGTCTTTGATACATGTATAATTTCTTCATAATCTTAAGAACAAAGTGCAGGTTGAGAGATAATATGAAACTGAAATGTTTTGCAGGATCCTAATATATTTTTTTAAATCACATATAAATTCACCATTACAATAATAATTTAATCGGAAAGAAAATTAAGGTTCTTTCATAAGCTTCCTCATATAATTTTCTTTTATATTGTTGTAGCTCTCTGGACCAGGAGTAGTGTTGTACTATAACGAAAGTTTTAAAAGAGTGGTCGGAGTTCTGCTCTGGAATATGGTTGGATACCAATCTTTCCACAGCGAAAAAATCGCTCGCCAAGTAAGTTGGATATTAAAGTAATATATTTCTTTAATATAATTAAAAACAAAAGCAAATATAGTGCAATAAAGAGATGTAAGACCCCTTAATTAGTTCTAGTGCTAAAATAGTGATTAATGCTAAAAAGCAAGTGAAAACCCTATTGTAAGTCTGACTGTAAGGACCTATACAGTATGTAGCCATAAGAAACAGCGAAGAACAACTGTTATGAATCCTTAGATGGTTTTCAATGATAATTCATGTCCTTTTGTCCTTTTTCCTCTTCAGATCTTGAAGAGTAGGGTAACTAAAGACATGGTCCCCAACGTGGCCAAGCAATTCAAGCTGAGTACGATTGACGAACAGTATCAACGGGAAATGACGGAAAACGATCAAGATGAAGAAGAATTCGGAACACCATCTGTATAAATAGATAAATAAATACATAAAAAAAACAATGTAAACAATAAATAAATAAAATAGAGACTTCCCAATACATAGAATATTAAACGGTGATTATTGGCTTTAAATACGAAATGGGTAAATATCTGTATCTGCACTTGTGAGTGCTTAGACTATGTCAGTGTGTTTTGATGGAATATGATTGGAATTTTCATTTGTAATATATTCGAAATCGTGTTTTATAGTTTACTCAAAACAAGCCATAAAAGTTAATAGTTTAAAACAGGTTGTTTTACCAATGACAATAGGTTTTGGTAATTTGTTTGCTGTTTTGAAGCATATCGTGTATGTTTTTTTCGTTTAGTTAAGTATTTATGTTTCCCTTTGGATAATCAATGAATATTGGGTAGTGTAACTTAGTTGTTTGAAAGAGCTTGAGATTAAATGAATTTCTATGTTACTGCGTCATGTCCAATTAAAGTGCGTGTATATAGCATAGTTTAAGTGAACTTCTTCATTCTCGATAATGCTACTTATTTTACTGATACAAATTCACTACTCGCACTGTTGTTTCAATCATCGTTTTGTTAATAAATTACCAATATCGATTAAGTAAAATATATTTATTCCAATCGTTGTGTTTATGATTTTAAGATTAATTAATGAATCACTTATTTGGATATTTCCTACAGAAAAACATAATTTACAAACAGGAGCCATATGAAATAATTTACAATTATATTAATGCTTATTAGAATATCTGGGATAGTTGATGAATCAGAAAGGTCTATTTCCTTTTTGTTTCATTCATATTTTCCAATATACATTAATAAAGGAAATTAATGGTTGGTTTTTGGAGCATATTCCAACCACTTAGCCCTTGGTCGACTTTGGGTCAAACGTATCCGTATAGAAAAACTAGCTAGGATTCTATTAAATTCTAACCGATTTCGGTATTCTCCTTCCCCTGTAATAGCCTCATTATTTTATATTAAGTAAAGAAGAAGCTGAGTACAACAATGCATTGGGTTAAATCGTTGGGTTGACCTATAGCCGGAGACCAAACTGAAACGAAAATCTCCCGAGAAAATAGTTTCATAAACACGTGTGTCTCGATATATTACAATTATCCCCGAATATCAAGTAAACATACGCAAATCACATGTATATTCATAAAATTTAGTTGTTTTATCCCCGGAGATAAGGCGTTCGCAAAGCACCTGTGATTCAGAATCTGAATAATTCCTCGATGTCACTTCTTCATGAGCAAATAGCTCATGTGACTTAGTCGGCTGAATATTAAGTGTGGTTTTAATGTGAAAATAAAAAAATAAAAACTTTCAGTAAATGATAGAAACTTATAATTTCATAAATACAATTCAATATGTAACATATGAATTTCGGTTATGCTGAATTGTATCATATTTTAAAAACCAATTTTAAAACCCAATTTACATTACCCCAATCAATTAAACGGATACGCGATTGCCAGCTGATACGAACCGAAATTCTTCAGCCAATCCAATCTAAATAAACGGTGTTCTACTAATTTTCGACAGAATGATAATAAAAGGTATCTATATTGTTTGTGCCATAAAATCTAGAAGACCACAGCTATTCAAAAAATGAAGGACACGGCATTTAGATAAGACCAGCTATATGCTGGTGAGATAGGATGGCCAGACATATACACCATGTTTATGAAAACATATATTAGAAATGTAGAAAAGGTATAGATATATGTGTAGCACAAACTCACAATAAAAACTCGTATTCACTTACATCTATGTGATCAAGAAACAAAATCAGAATGATCAACGCGTTATTGTCAAATATCCATAAAATACTGGTGAATTGTGAATAATTGTAAGTTTACTAGAAAATAAAATCGATGCTTAAAATTGAATCTTTCTTCAAAGAGTCCTAGATATTCATTAGGAACCGCATAATTAAAGGACACCGATGAATAGCGATATGTAAAAACCTTGATTAACAACTATGCCATCAAGTTGCCAGTAAACGTTGAGTATATATGCAAACTATCAGATTCAGAGTCAACGAATAAACTTTACGAGGAGTAACATAGGACAGACCTTACCCATAAACTGATAGCGAAAACACAATGTAGTTAAAACACACGGATATATTTATATAGAGCTATAAAACCAAGACGAGATAGGGTTCATCTCGGTGGCACACCACGATCTGTTCTGCTAAATATCTGTACTTATGCCTGTTCCAGATAGCTGGAATAATTAACAGATTTTGTGAGCAATTATTGTTTTTTACACTTAAAATTACAATAGTCATTATTGTTAACCATTCAGTATCCAAGTTACATGGTCGGTGTCGTTTGAACGAATTGTTTGATCTTAAGTGATAAACATATAAACCCTTCCTTTCTATCATGCTTTCATTGATAAACATAAACGTTTTTTTCTTTCATGTTTTCATTTTTATTTAAACTTCTAACCATATAAAACAGCACTTCGATTTTTTAAGTATACCCGCACGATCCGGAAACAACTTTAATCATTCCAACTCACCGCTTGACGCTGATAACCAAGGTGAAATAGATAAATTTGATATTAAATAGACAATCGCAAGTATGGAAAAAGGAAAGGCACAGTGAGAGATGCCATAACCGCCGAGATGTTCAAGGCAAGTGGCGATCCCTTATAGATTTCCAAGCAGCCTTTGACACCATAAAGCGTTAACGTGGCTATTCACTATTCAAACATTTTTCTTGGGCAAACTGTATCATATACTAGCCCTAGTCGATACATTCTCCATCGATATAAGGTATGCATGCGATGCACGTCTAGTGTATACTATATTTCAAATATGAAAGGAAGTACCAAACAGCCGGACGCTGTGTGCAAGAAATAGGACATGAAGATAAATGGCGCAGAATATAAGACCATATCCCCCAGCGACCAAGACGTAGTACTTAATGGCAGCATGGCGTGTATGTCAAAGAGTATGTGTGCGTCTAAATTGTAGTCCCAAATGTTGCTAGGCGCTGTTGTGTTCGACCATCCAATTACAACTTATACCGCCGATGCATGGACCATAAAGTCTGACGATATCAGGAGACTTGACGCATTGGGTATACGGTGTTAAAGGGCCATCTCCGGTGTGGGGGGTGCGCGATCGAGTCGGAAACGAAGCAGTGAGAACGGTCTTGAACCTGAACACAACAATAGCTGACATTATCAAAGCAAAAAAACTCAAGTAATTTGGACATGTGGCCGAGGTATTTAGACAGCTACGTGTCCTGTGCATACAGTCTCGATTTATCGAATTAAAGACCACGAGGCAGATCCACAAAATCCAAGAAGACAATGGTCCACCTCTGGCGACAGAAGATACTACACTGACGGAGAGAATGTACACAGATAGTGAGAATCCGGAGAGGATGCCGCCCAGAACTAACTTAGATAATTGCCAAACTGAAATATGAATCAAGCAATGCAGAGGAGGATCTATTACTTTTCTTTATATATTTATATATAAGACCATAAATTATGTCTTTTCAAAGTTTGAATTATCACATCTGTTCTGATTGTTGTGGGTAGGAAATATTAGTACATATAATTAAATGAAAATTATGCGTTTATGAAAAGAAGAAAATATATAAATACAATATATGAATACGTATATAAATATTCCTTAAGAGTAACAGAGAGTTCTTAATGGTTACATAAACTGTGGTTCGTTTGGTGTCCCTGATATATAGTTTTTTTATTATACGGCACTGAGGTTTACTGATTGCAATTCCCATATAATACGATCACCAATCATTAAAAATGTTTTGGTTAAAATTTGTTGCTCCTCATTCAAAGGGTTCTCTTTAAAATTCGTTTAACAAAACTATAAAAAGTTGTATTTACGAAACAAATAATCCGGGAGAGCGTTGCCCTTTTAATTCATACTCAACAAAAAAATAGGCTGCCAGTACAATATTTCTCATGTTTCCAAAATTGTTCATTCTAAATGGATTTGTTTGGTTTGTGTTAATTGTATTTATTTCAAACAATGCATAATGAATCAATCTTTGACTTGAGTATTGAAGGAACTTAATTAGAATTAGGAAACTGCATTATTACAATGTGTACTCTATTATCGCTCAAATTCCAAAATATCCCGATTTAAATTTTGGCCATTAAAATTACCATTTATGCCATATTCGTTGTTCCTGAAAAGGTTGATTAAATATTCTTATCATCATCTTTATGATTTGTGAGTTGTTATTTAATCATATTTGTGATTAAATATCATGATCAATATGTATATATATAAGTGCTGAGTACAACTTAACTCGCGGTCACGAAAACCAATTTTCCTTCCTTGATATGAAACCAAAACTGATGAATGCCGATTGTTTTTAGGCCCCAACCCAAAAGTTGGGGGCCTATAGAGTTGGGGTGTCCGTCCGTCCGTCTGTCTGTCCGTCCGTCCGTCATCGCTTTCTTGTACGGGC
>LQRL01151528.1:0-13338 GCA_001703475.1 Hydroides elegans
AGCTATTAAAACCTGAAAAAAGGGCGGTTTTACGCTGAATGCACAGTCGCCCCGCTAAGGACACTCGATTAGGTAAAACCAGAGAGCGTTAGCCCTCCACTACAGTTGAACCTAGCTTTGTAGGCTTAGCCAGCCAAGCCAGGAAAAACTCCCAAGGACCGACCTAAGGCTGGCGACCTGTTACAAGAGCAACAGACCCCACCCGGACGAATACCTAGGGTAGGTGATATACTGGTGTGTTGAAAATACTAGTAAAAGTAATAGAATCAATCTTACCCCCGTGGCAGAGCGCACTCAGGTTGTTCCAACTTTTTCAGCAGGACTGGCGACTCGAAGACGTAAAATATAATTCTAAACACAACAGTGACGCCAAAAACAACTGTAGATGTAATCTATATCCTTTAAATGTTGTATTTATCAACTTTTAAATCCAATTTGACTTAAATAACGTCGATAAAATCCAAAAGAATATTAATTGTTAACAACACGTTGCCTTTGGTATGGCGCGTAAAATAAGAAGGACGATACTTCCGGTCACGTGACTAATGTAAACAAAGGGGACCGGAGAAGTATCCCTTTCTCCTCGGATAAAGGGGGCTTTCTCCGAAGGAGAGGCATAAAAAAAACTTGTTTTTAGATTAGTTTCATAATGAATTATTACACTATTACGCGTTTAATCGATCTGACGATCAATTTGCAAAGTAGAATGTGGCCTTGAGAAATAACGTTAGTTTGATTCATTCCTTTGAAGATAAAATGCATGCAGATATAGCCTTTTTTCGTTTCTCTAGTTCATGTGTATGTCCAAGATAAAGTAAACGCAAGATTTTTATCATCATTGTTATTTGTTCTGTTATTTCAAAAAAGTTTTTATTTTTTGGATTTATTGAATTTATTCATTTTGAATCCCAGTTAAAAAGTCCCCCGATATAAAGTCGCCGGACATATAATGCCACCGATTTTGGCAACAAAAAAGAATTCAACAACAAATTCCAGGTAAAAAATCGGCGACATTATGTTCAGGTGCTTTTTAACCTATAACCGATTAGTTAGATTAGTTTCATTCTTAAATCATTTTATTTTGGTGTTTCAATCGGTTTCTTTGAAAACAACATGTTTTATTTTCTACAGAAATTGATCAGATGTCCTTCGAATATAAGGGCGAAGAAAAATGTATATTTGAAAAATAAACGAACAAGAGAAAAACAAATTTGATTTTTTTTGTCCAAGTACACATAAACGGTCAATCGTATTTCTGTATCGATTAAGCTTTCCCAGCAAATAAATCAATCATGTTTATAACAATCAGGGTAAAATGTGTTCATCGGCCACTGAAATTTCTGGCGCCGACTGCGAAATCTGTATAAAATATAGTAATCCCAGCGTAATCAGTTTACTTTAGTTATACCAATTTCACAGCCTGCGTCTGTAGGTATTCCGGTGGGCGATAGACCTTTATTTACACAATATTCTTTTATCGTTAGACTATACACATTTACCTGTTCGAAAATTTCGAATTCGGCCTTTCGTTGTTACGAGAATCCGAGCGTTTGGACGAGGACAGCAAGCGAACTCTCGACGGCGTATGCTTAATCGATTTCGAAGAATAAACTCCCACATTATTGACTCGACCAATGTGCGCCTTCACTGTTATCGGCGGAAGTTCCACTGTATGTCCTGACATGCGCATCATCGTTTCAAAACTTTCGATCTGGATAGCGGATGGATTAGAGTCATGGGTTCCAGCGGCGCCTTTGTGTCTTTCTCCGTGTGGTGTACGAAGGTAATTTTTATGTTCTTCTGGCATTGAAGGCAACGATGGCAAGAAATGGTCATTCGTTCGCGATTTCTGCTTTCGCAGCATGGTTTAGAAATAAGATTTATCCTTGAGACTCATTTTACTTTGAAATTCCTCTTGTTTTGTTATTCAAGTTGTGCATGTTGCAACATCATGCATGCATCATATTGTTAACCCAACTGTTTATATTCAAGTTTGAGTCTAATTATTGTTTATTTTACTGTTGATTCACTTAATAGTAGTTTCTTATGGCATGTTGTTAATCAAAATATTATTATTGCATCTTGCTCTGTTTCAGTGAATGGAATGAGCGACGTTCCAAAATGCCAGAAACCTATAATTTGATCGACAATCGACGCAAATCAAGCATACAAAGTAGACACCAACCTCGACAACCGAATAATACATTATCAACCAGTAACTAAGTGCGCGGGTAAATCCTTTTCATGCATTGAAGTGACTGGTTGGGTAAGCATAAAACCTTAACGGAAACGGAAACCCAGGCTAGAGTCTTCCATAAATCGAACATGAATGTATCTATCGATTAACCAGGGACAAAATCTTTTGTTGTCGAATTGTGAGCCTACATGTACATGTATATACTAATTTAGCTGCCACTGGACTTTATAAGATAATTTGCGATTGGAATTACTTTTCTTTCTGTCTTTAGAAGTTTAGTAACCGAAACTAAAAATACCTTGACAAATGGTTGTAAAATAAAATTCTGTCCGGCGTATTTTTTAATCGGCTTGGAAATAATACTGTCGCATAATGAACCTTTGATGAAGTATCAGTGACGTCCAGCAGTTTTTAATGCATAAAATAAAATAAAGTATTATGCCAATTGGACTTTGCGACGTCAAACAACGTCCATCGTATAACAGAGAAATAACTCAGTGCATTTTCTATTTCTATAACAACAACGCCTACCTCGAACTAGTGCTGCTCCCAGACGCTGGTCTCACCATGATTCTGTTCAGAGCCGATGACCATTTTCCCGATGACGCCCTTCCATGACCCGCTTTATGAATATTCGCACCAGATCCCGTGCTAGAAGCGGAGGTATTCCGTTTCCTATGCGGTTGTATATTTCCGGGTGCGACCGGGGTCGAAATCGAGCGCTGATACACATGGTTGCGCAGAATGCTAGTTAAGACGCTTCCGGTGCTGGAGCGATTTTGGCGCGGCGTGTGTGGAGGCTGCATGATTTGTATCAATCGGCAGTTTTTATTTTGTGTTGTCTTATATGAATTCAGACTCAATTAATATTCAAGCTATGGGGAGTTGGCTCGTTTGACAGAAAACTGCGTCTTTTGTTTGATCCATTCATAGTAATGTATGTTCTCGTCTTCTGCTTAGTGCCTCATATTTTTCCATGAATAGTTTATGTAGCTAAATTAGCATTCTGGATAGTCCATCAATGGATTCCTTGTATCATGCATAAACCATAGAAACGAATTTTATATTTAATTTGATTGATCATCGATATTTTTTTCTCGCATTTTTGTCAGTCTTTTAAAACACACTATATCACATAAAATGATAAATGTTCGTATGTCAATTTCTATTTTAGTCCATCTGATGATTGCCTACATATATAAAAGTGATATTTCAATTGCAAAGTGGGATAAGTGGTATAAATTACAGTCACTTCAATCAATACCATAACTATTCAAGGCAAGGTTACGTATCTCTGACCATGTACTTTATTATCTCAAGTCCAATTAATAGACATTTTATCTTTTGAAATGTGCTTCGATAAGGGCTTCCCGACAAAGTGAAGTATCTCTTAATTCTCTACCATCGAAAAGTATATGACCCCCGTCATAATCATATATTAAGCGTAAGTATAGCTGATGTGCTATATTCTCTGGATCTGATACATAAACAAGAAGGAGATATGATAAGGGATCAGATATATATCTTGATATATAATTAACCATCATATTCCTTTGCATGGTTATTTTAGTCTTATCGATATACAGCTGCAATCACATTTTTATTTTTTCTATTGCATTCCTCTCTTAAATCACGCGCCCATATTTCGAAGATATTTCGGATACATCTATATACCATATGCAGATCATTTATGTACAATTAAACAAATGTATGGGGATGCTCTTTGCACGATTTTACAGATTATCACTAGAAGTCGTAAAACGTGCTTATGCTACTACCAGTAAGATTACGATTATATAAAGTAACGTTATTGTGTTGTCATCAACAAGAAATCATCGATATTTTTTCGATCGCATCGAAATTGCCAACATGGTGGAGGGGTAAAACTGGCCGGTCATGTAATATTTTGTTTTTATTTTCGTATGCTGGGCATTGATTGTTAGGGTCTGTAACCGAACTAATTACAGTGCATACATAATTGCTTAAACTTTTGGTTGATTATGAAAAACGAAATAAAGTTTTGTTCATTTTTATCTATGTAGATATGAAAGTCATATGTGGTTGGACGGAAGGGTATGCCCAAAACAATGCGCACCACTGCCGCTGCACGAACATGGAAAATCAATAAAATTATCGCATTACATATTAATTATAACGCTTCTATTTCCTAATCCTGATGTCCACATATAGGTTGATCCACCCAACATAACTATAATATTGTATGGATCAACCTACATGTGAACATCAATATGTAATAACATCACTCTTATAATTTCAGCGGCTGTTTTCATCAAACCAAAATGGTAAGGGCGGGCACTTTCGATATTTTCGCAACGAAATGCAAAAACAAACATTGCAAATCTAAAACTTAGATTTAGTATGTTTAAGTTGAATTTCGAAGCGACAGTCGAAAACTGCGCAAGTACATGTTCTTACACTAGAAGATTTAAACGATCAACTTACTGTTTTGGTTGCTTTCTAACTTCAACCTCTTCCTCTTGAACCGACGTTTTAATCAAGGATCTTGTCGACGTTCGCCGATCTATTCCACGTTTAGACCCGCGTGGGGTCGACATTTTCTATATTTCCCAACTAGTCTTTATAAGTTCTTTTTCTTACATTGAAATCCGTGTTTTTCCTTTGTCAAATTTTACAAATGGTAATGATATCCAAAAAAAAACAGATTTTTATTGAATTTATATTTCGACCATAAATCTCGAGTATATAAATTCGAGTTTATAAAAGCTTATTTTTTGTTTTACGTTGGTTTGTTATTTTATTAGGGATTTATATATAAATCTATGTCCGTCATTCGGAATATTGTTCATGGGTTGCGCAAACATGATAAAAACGATTTCATGGTCAAATGATCTCTGTAATGGCCCTAGGAGTTACGCATAAAATTGTTTGAACATGCATGTATAATGAAACTTTTTAATGAGTAAATGGGTCGATTTATGTTTAGTTACTAAGTGCATGCCTCACTAAGTGTGAGTCCTATTCAAACATACCTCATCAATTTGCCTTAAGGTAAAGGAACTTGCTTTGCTTATAAGAAAAAAAAACACAATTTCACAATAAAAGGGCACAATTTCAGGGCAATTTTCAGGCATGTTAATAAGTCTCGAATGTCTAATATCAGATGATCGATCACTGTTTCTTTTAAATCCTTTACCAAACATGTTTGTGAATGTGTCGTCAAGGTCAACTCCATAGGCATTTCATCGTCCTGGAGAATGATTTTAATATATGTCCCACCGTCCGTGACCCGGATATAACGTAACTATCATATGTCAAATTTGTGACGTCGCGTATATCTTTTGAAATTACGTTATTGCGATGTATGATCAAGGAAAGAAACAATATATCCTGCAAACGTCGTGAAACAGATGTCGGAAGGACATTGCTAATACAACGTAACCTTGACGTCAAAATATTACGTTGTATAGGTGGATCTGGTTGGGAAGTAGTCCGACGTCAGAAGGACGGCATCTTTGTCTCAAATGGAGATATGATAGCTCAGAATAACAACTATCTTTTACAATATATATATATATATAAAATAAAGTAAGCAATTGTCAAGAGCACTTCACGAGCAGTTCTCCAAAAAAGGTGTTCCCCACCAAATTCCAGCTGGCTTGGAAATTTTGAGAAAATACGTTCTAGCTTGGAGATCTTAGCTGTCTGAGGAACACCTTTTTCATAATTTCTTATTTTTTATGATAAACAGTGTCAACATTGTTTGCCAAATTGAACTTGAATACAATTGTCCAATAAACTTTTATTTACAATATACAATATATGATAGGTAATTTATTCATATTCAACATTTCAATTTTCGCATAAATTGTTCAGACCTTTTCTGTTCCAAGCTGTCTAAAAAAATGAAAATTGGCTTGGCTGGCTTTGAAAAAGTGAACACCTTTTTTTCACAATTTTAATGTTCAAAAACCACTATTTTGTTGCTACTAGTAATTGTAAAGAAGTTTTAAGGTGATTTTACAACTTTTTTTAAGAAAAAAAAACGTGTCGTTGGGTACTCTTCAATTAATTACTTTGTTGGTAAATCTTTCTGTGTTTTAACTGAAGAGCATTTTTTTGTCTCTACCTTTATATTCTGTTTCTCCTTCGAACTGATTTTCAATTTTAAAAAAGTTTCGATATCGGGGCTTTGCTTTTTTCCAAGCCTAAAAGATAAATATCTTATAGCAAGCATTTGCATAATAATCAGATAATAACAGTTGAAAGATGGGTATTCTTTCAGTCAATTGTTTTTCACCCAAAGTGCCTTTTTAATCTCCTTTTATGCTTACCAGAGGTAAGGGTCAGAGTTTAAAATGGTTGAACAAAATGTCCTTGAACAATCATTCAAACTCTGCCATAAACATAAAATAAAGAATTTTTAAATTAAAAAAATATATACTCGACAACAAAAGAAGTGTCCGATTGTTCAAATCTCTGTAACTTCAAAAGTATTTGGTCGATTCTTATCAAATATGTATCAAATCAAACAGCACATGATGTGAGTTCATTTAATAAGTTTTAACGACTCTATATTTGCCATTGACGATTCGGCGAACTCTTGAAAATGAACGAACGAAATAGCGAGTAACAAGACCTCTAATATGCATTTTCATGGATGTTTGAACTATCTTGCAAGATATTTTACAGGTAATTGACACATTTGGACTCTTTAGGTGCATAGTCAAAAATTCAAGCCAGTTGCTGCGATCGCTCGAGTTGACAACGTATTTTGCGAATGGTCAGACGCTAGGCACGGCTGCCAGCTTTAGTACAATTGTTCAAAACAACTGTTTAAATATGTCAAATGCTGCCTTCGCGGATTTTGTAATGCTGCATTAATGGGTTTGCAACCGTTTTGGAAATGATGTTTCGCTTATTTTCTGGTTACTTCGAAACACGATATTCATCGAAAAGTCACATTCAGTGAACCTTTGTCAAATCCGAAGTTTAAGTTTTCCATCAATAAAAAACTATTTTCGTGCATGTCAAAGACAACCTGATGGTCGATTTCCACGCCCTAGCCTCGTAGCAATGGTGCGGGCAAACGTATGCCTCGATTAACAGATCGAAGTATTCTACTCAATTTTAGAGTGATTACGTGGTTTAAATGACCGTTAGATAGTTTTTCATAGCTCGTAACTCTAGATTACAATGTTCTAACATATTTAAAGCGTATTCTCTTAATAATCGATTGTTTACGCGAAATCGCGCCTATATCGAGCGTATTTTCAATGCATTTCGCGACATCGTTTATATGGAAAACGAGGACAACAACGGCCTTTTGGTTTATTTGTTTTTCTATTCCGCACACCAATGTAGATAATATTGATGATGACAGTTTTTGTTCGAACGCCCCGTCAATATAACCCGGTTAAGTTATCCTTTTCAAATTTTGCCGAGTTTATTAGAAATTTACAGCTAGGCTATGGAGCGAATGGAATTCGAGGTGCAATTAACAGAGTTTAGAGCCTGTGAGCTCTCTTGAAATCATACCGCTTTTATTGTGTTATGTGATTAGGACTATTTTCGCAGTTAAGCGCCAAAAACACATTTTCCGACATTTTACAATGTGCGCTGCGACGCATGTGGCATAGAAATTTACTATTTCTCACCATTTTTCTAGTTACAAAAACCTTATGATACTATCTCTAGCACAGAGCGCTTTTCCTCTCTTACCGATACTCATTGAATGATGATCGAAATCAATGTTTCTTAGCCCTTCGATAAAACGAACGAGATACTCGTCAAACGGATTCCAGATTGCTAGGTTTGCGAGACCATCCATAATTATCATAACTGAAACTAGCACAAGAGTTTTAATTGGTTCCACTTTTGATACAATGAAAAAGTATTAACCTAACTTCTTTTGTTGTCGAGTATATATTTTAAAAAAGAAAAGAGAATATTGACAACGAAATATCGTCCTTTCTAATGTTTTCATTCAATAATTACTTACTCAGCTTTTAGGATCAAACTAGCTGACCCGAGCCTCTTGGACGCACTGTGAAACTTTCTCTTGGAATCACCGCGCCCCGTATCTATGGACTGCCTGCTTTCGCTGTTTCTCGATCTGTGAGGAACTGAATCTCTCTGGCAGAATTCCGATTTCTCACTGCTTGCCGATGAAACGGCACTTTTCCATGAATTCTTCATTTTTCAATCAGCTTTAATTCCTATTTTTATATCCCATTTCATACAAAATTTTACGATTTTTTATTTATTCCAAAATAGATATCCAATAGTTTACTTCGTTTTACATTTGTTATATTCTCTAGCTATGTCCTCAAGAATGTATTTAAAGTAACCTTTAAAGATGTTACTTGAAGATACAAGAGCTTTGCAAATATTTTTGAATCATAAATGAAGTGATTAAAAGTATACACTGGGTCGCATCATAGCAGCAATGCTTTGATAAAAAATAGGTTTATGTCTTACTTTAGGGAGGATACACACAATTCTTTTTTTTTTCAATTTCGATTCTATATTTTATTCATAAACAATGAATAATTATTCCAATCTAATTAAACTGGTTCAATTATCAATTTGATATTTCATTTTTGTTTGTTTCAATATTTTACAAAATTTTGTCCACAATTTTTATGACAGAAACAACTAAAAGACATTATGTTCACAGAGTGACCACCCGCTTTCCATATTACAAATAAACGGCCTTACCAACATCAGATCAGGAAAACTAAAAGCAAAAGGACCTGAATAAACACTGCTGCAATGTGTACTTTGTTGATTTTCTATAAAAATCATGGAGGGGCGACAAATAACAATCTCAATAGTTGCTTCCAAGTGCCATAGGGTTCAATTGTCTCGATGGAACTTGGGACTGGGGTGATGACAGGAAAATGCCATTAATTGTAAGTAAATACTATACAACTATATATATCATATATGGCGTTGTATTTGCTCGAGGCACAATGCAACATTCGATTATCGCAACCAAGTGCTGCTATGAATAATATTCTCATTAAGGTTGAAAATGGTAACCCGACGACCAACTTGGCTCTTATTCGTTGGTCGTTGATTTACATCGAACAAATTTATTTTGTTTAAACTATAAGAACGTAATAGTGTATATTGTAAATACAATGTCAGTTATTTTTCACAACAGCGTTTTTGGCTTCATACATATTCTTTTCTTAGCGATTGTTATGCTTTTACGGCATTTGTGATCACCAGAATTGCATCGATCCTTTAAATGGTTCAGGCGATTCTCCTGAATAAACGGTAGATGATTATTTGTATGTAATGAATTCCAGTGGTCTGAATTAAACCACTTCGCAAACAATTCCGTTTGAAGGTCCGTATTACACGGCTTCCATCTGGACTAACTCGGCCAGACGTTGAGGAACGTCGAATAGACGGTTGCGTTTGGTACAAACAATTTCCGGACGACCTATTTCAGTAACAATGACGTTGCTTCTTCACGACGTCTGGATGTCTAATGACACCAGCAAACTTTTATCTGATTAGGGCGTTGTTAGAACATTCTTTTCTATAGAGGGCATGGACATCAGAATGTGTCATATTTAAAGAAAAGAGCCCTGTTTTTACACGTCCTGGTAAAGAGCATTAAGAATATCTCTCTTAAGATAAATTTTGACGTACCGGGGAAAACATTATAGGAAATCTCCACATGGAACTGAGAGAGAAATCGAAGAGAGTTGGAGGAAATGTCATAAGTTTGTGGAGGCGCACGGACGACGCAGGTGCATTATCCCTTTTCGTCGAAAAAAATATATATTAGATAGAATAATGATAAATGTGCATGTAATCTGAATTGCTTCAGAAACGGGCTTTTCTTTAATTTGCATATGTAAAAAAATGCGAACGATTCTGCGACGCAGCAATGAGGCCCAAATGTGACGTTAACATCCAAACGTCGCATGGGTGTTCGTTATGCTGAAAAAATATCCATAAAACGATAGAGAAATTACACACTTCTGTTTTTAATATAAATATCTTAAATATGCAATACAACATAATTAATTGTCTGCTCTCTTATCACTCACTCAAGAAAACTTAATAAACACTTGGATTGTATTATATAATTATTTCACTTAACTGATCTTATGAATACCTAAGCGTTAGCTCGTATTGTTAATAGACATGAAAATGACATGGTCACGTCTTGTCTTGACAGATGCTTATCGGTAAAGATAATTCAGTCATCATTATCAGCTTTATATTTATTATTTTATTCTAATCACACAGAGTCGCCCACTTGGAATCTATCAAATATGTTATTAACTATAAGTAATTATTTTATTTAGTTATATTTCTGTAAATTATATAAAGGATTCAAGCAACGTTTAATTTCGGTTGATATGTGTTTATTGATACCCATTTTGCATAACGTTAACTATCCACATTTTAACATGCGAAGGGGTTTACCAATATAACAAATACAAATAAAGGCTTCCTTTTTTGTCATTCATGTACGTATTATTATGTCACCGTAAACTCAATACTGTCCGCATCTTTTTCTTTTTCGATACATTGAGCGATTCGGCAAGCTGGCTATATATATATATATATTCATTTGGAATATAGTTACCGATGTTTGAAACTAAATGTAAAACAACGGCTACTCACGAACTCTGAGACAGTTTTCTATGCGGCGAGGCGGTCGATATTTTTCTATGTCGTTCGTCTCTTTTCGGTATTTCCAGCGAATCCCGAAACGAGGCTGGATGGTCACGTGAGCTTTTCCTGCGGCGATGCGCATGAATGAGTCCTTCTACTACGGGCGCTTGGATCGTACCGTGTCTACGGGGAGTACCCGGGCTTTGTAGGCCGGGGGCTTTGACGGAACTCTTTCTTCGGCTCATGATGGTGCTAAGATAGTGTGCATTTGTTATACCCCGGTAGAGTATACGTACATTTGTATTCTCATATAGCGTGTTTGTTGTATTCGAAAATTAGATGTAGATATGAATACGCGTTTTTTTTTTTCAAATTTGATCCTGCCAGATGAATAAACAACGTTTTAAAGTCGATATTTCACATACATGTCATATTATGATTAAACAAATTTCACTTATTAACTCGGTTATCCAGCTGGTGTTTTTTTTTTAACTTTGAATAAATAGATCTAACTATATAATCAATCCGTTTGATTCAAATGCATGTTTGGTAAATAAATATATCCCATCGTTAAGTTATATAAAAAGATAGTTTTATATTGTATGGTCCAAGTGTTAAGTATATTCTTCTTTTTAAAGACCATTAAAGTGTTTTTGAAGCGGCGTTTATTTATTCAACACATGAATATGGAGGGCCTTTGCTACCATCACCATTTAAGTAGCAATATACTTAACGTCTATTTATTACAAGTAAATCCTTATCTGTAATCGTGTCAGTAAATGAATATGCATTTTTCACATAAACTCAAACTGAACTTATCATATAACACGTCTCATGCGAATTTTATGGCATGTTCATTCAATTATTAAGAACTGTTAAAAAAACATAAGCAACAATGAATTCCTTGTTTCAACTTTAAAAAGTTGAAAGAGATTTTTAAATTTGTAGATTATCCCTTCAAGATAAAACGAGTTTTAAAATGTTTCAAGTACTTTATTGTTTATAATAAAACGGTTTGCGTAGACCGGATGTATTTCTATCCAGGCTTTCAGGCGACAATACATATTCAACGCTAATCTTAAGCAATCGCTACTGTTATAAATAATCAATTAATCAACTTAATCATGTATAGATGAGGTTCGAGATAGGTGTATTACAAAAACTTAAGTTATGAATATAGCTGTTCTCTTTTTTTCTAAATACATTGAAGTAATGGTTACATCGAGCGATTTCTATAGACTGGAGCGGTTTTCACTATTTATATTTAAGATGTTAGAGTACGATTCAAATAGCTTGAATTGATTTCTAATTTTGTACAAAAAGAGAGAAAAATTCTGAACTGCGGAATTCACCACGTGTTTGTTACCATGCCTGAACTTTGGACAACCTAATTTATATTCATGAATTTTCCACTTAAAAAGTGGTGGATTGACCCCACTTAACCATCTTGTATTTTTCCTCACTAATCACTCGCAGTCATGAGTCTACATTTAGTGTCAACTCGAAGTTTTTGGTTGAATAACACGCTTCGTTTTAAGTATGGCAAAATGCATTTTTTTCTCAACATTTGTTGATACAAGCTTATCGCGTGTAGAAATCTTTAAAGGGATGCAATAAATCCAAGTTGTAAAATCTCAAGTCATTGAATTGAAATATTGAAGTTTGATTTTATGGCAATTTATGGCACGGCAAAATGGTTATGACCATTATATATCTAGAATAAGGAAGATACATAACATGAAAAGATAACATGCATCTAAAATTATCATACAATTTGATTGAACAGTGTTATCTTGTAGACTAAAATTATGACTTTATTTTCTAGTTTGTAAATCTTGGTCCAGGGTGGGTTGACGAAGTGGCAAAAAGGCAAAAATAATTTGGATGATATATTTCGAAATCTTTGTATATAGAAGATTAAAAATGAATATGACAAAAGAAGGGAGAATTGCTTTATACGAGCATATATGTGGTGTTATATTAAGAATATTTGGTTGAATTTACACATTTCTCATATATTTGAAAAAAAAAAAAATACAAATCACTGTAAAGATGCTCATTCATATACGTTACATGAATGTGTTTTGTATGGAAGATATACTTAAATGTATTGTTCTATCAAAAATGGGAAGAACATTTTTTTGGAACCAAACAATTTTTGATTCTCTAAAAATGCAAAACCTTCGAAAAATGTTTATTTGTTCATAGGGGATTTAATTCATCGAGAATTTATGCAAGTTTACCGAACTGACTCCATATTTTACTTAATCAGACGTAATGAAAAGCAAAAAACAAACTTTTATGATTTATTTACATGACCATGCTATTGTATCAAACAAACAAGTCTACCATATTATGTAGAGTTTTAAAACTGCCACAATATAAATTTATAAATAACTACAAAATATGTTAAAATGAGCTCGTTATTATCAACTATACAACATGTTACTCAACTATTTATTCGTCAGTAATTCGATAAAACTTTTGTTTTTGAAAAATATGAGAATATCTTATACAGA
>LQRL01151534.1:0-21541 GCA_001703475.1 Hydroides elegans
AGGAAGGTAAACATACCTCATTTGTTTTCTTTCATACGCACAATTTTAAGAAAATATAAAAATAATAAGGTGATACTTTTCATTGACGCACAGTATATAATCCTGAATCCGGGACTATAACTTGTCTTCACCCCGCTTACAGAACTCTTTATTTGACATTAACGATATCTCTCCTATTTTATAACATATAATTTACCATGTAACATTTTGAGTTATTGCTCCTAGACATAAAGGCTTGTATTGTGTTCACAGCTATAATTGGGGAGTAATGTATGCTGTGACCTTTTCTTAAAGATACTCAAAAAACGTATAGGTATTTATGCAAATATATAACCAGAATCGTGTCTTGACAATTACATGAATATGTAATTTTACAAATATTTATGATTCTAAGGCATTCGATGTCTACGCATGCAATTTCTTCGACAATAACCATACCTTCACAGGTAATAAGCGAAAGAGTTCAATAATTGAATCGACAATAATTCTGTCGCATATATGTGGTTAAATGTTTTATAGCGTGTTTATCATTTCATTATGAAGCACCATAAATTTGAATACATCCAATTAAATCATACAAACTAGATGATTATCCAAATTACTTAATTATCAATATTCGTATATTACAACCCTATAGGCAGCATTCCCACTCATATGGCAAGACACTCTCATTTGTATATGAGTGTAAACGAGCATTCGACAGATTATTTCACAAAAGTTTGGTCATACAGTTAAAAAACCCCTTCCAATTTGGCAACTGAAACGAATAAAGCAAAACGAATAAACTAATGCTTACGAATAAACGAATGCTTACAAATAAGCGAATGCTTACGACTAAACGAATAAGCGAATAAACGAATGCTTACGATTAAACAAAGATACACGAATAAACGAAAAAGAATACGAATAAACGAATACGAAAGAGTTTGCTTACGATTGGAAGTGGTTTCAACTGTATACAAAATCGAAGGAGAAAGCAGAGTTAGGCCTAACAAATCGCTAGCAATCACAACTATGTGCAGCTGAAGAAGTTTATTTTTATAAAAGCCTTTATATATGCATTTTTTTCTAGTTTTTGTGAAAAGCAAAAATATACCAATATTTATAGTAAAATATATATGCGTGTTGAGGAAAATAAAGTCAAATTGTCGCCGAGCCCTTAATCGCTTTTGTATATATGTCATATCCTAAATGAAACCCAAAGAATGCACATCTCGTGACCATATGCCAATAAAAGCATAAGATGCTCTATTTAGGTTCATAAAATCATCAGATGCGCCCTATTTAACCATAGCTTCACGCGTTGTGGACATTATTTAATCGCGCTAAGCCAATTGTCAATGCAGAATGACCGACCGGTGTTATTATATAGTGCCGTCTTATTCCTGCATAATATGCTATAATAATAGCGGGTAATTATTGGGTGTGAAACGCTCATCCCCCTAGCATACCCGGGGTCGGACAATAAAAAACATGTTCTATATATAGTATTTGGGGATGCGATGTAACAATGAGATGGATGTCTGACACATATTCTATATATCTATTTTTTAATGCAGTCATAACAGTTATTCAGATATTTTGTGCGGCTTCAGCGAAAATCATAATAATCCAACACATTATTAGACATTGAAGCAACAATTGAGATTATAACTGAAAATAAATTATATATTTAGAATGATTGATTTAGGACTATATTGAATGTCAATTTGGAATAATCATATTCAACACCTTAAGCGGATTGTATTTTTGTTTCTGATTCCAAGCATAAATATAAATTGAAATAAAGCCTCAAAACACGAAACCGATTTTTCAACTGAAATGACAAATAAATTAGTGTTGACCCCTAACTGTTTAATGGATTGTTTGTTCATTTAAACATTGACGGCTGTCTTTTTGCATTAAACGCCAGCTTAATCCATCACTAGTCTTGCAATAGACCGTCCCTTATCTATCATCCTACGGTCTTACTCTATACCCTATATTATGCCCACCTTTAATGACCATGCATTAATATATTGGGGCGGGTTTGACTGAAAAAATCAAGGTTTTTTACTGTAAAAAGAAGAAAAATGTTAATGTGCTTGAACGATGTCAAAGGTGGTTACTTAACTCAACTTAATGGTTTTATCAGTGATCATTCAAAGGGGTTGATGCTAAAGCAAGTTGTAAGCTAGGCAGGCAAGCTTGCTAGATTTTATGACATTCGCTTATTAACAACGAACGCTATAGGAAAGTCATATAAAATAGGACTTTTGCATGAAAATCTTCCTTTTAAGCTCAACATTGGAACCAAAAGCATTGATAGAATTCCATCCGCTTTTAAATATGAACTCAAATACTTATCAACATTAGTGCCTACGTCACTTGAAAATAAGATATCTAATATTTTTGATTTGATCTTTCATCATCATTATCCCAAGTGGTTAATTAAGAATGCCTACCTATCTGGACATCTGACTTTGTTGATTGTATGTTAAATTACCTTTACAACTTAATTAATAAAACAAACTAAATGTTGAGTAAGCAGTCTACATCTGTACATGGAGGACTGTACTGTAGAGTGATTTAAGGTCGAGTTTTATTTAAGTATTTAACTTAATTGGCAGTGATGCTATGTCACACTCGCGCATTACGAATGTACGTATATGATTCTGAATAGTTCTGAAGGGCATTGTGTTTCATAAAATGACCACTCCATTAGACGTTGCCCGTGTCATTTAAACACCGTTATTAAAGCGTATATGTATTTATCAATATAGTTGAATAGATACATAAGAAATAGAAATAACATATGGATTAATCTCATAGCTGTTTTAGTGTACAAACACAACAATGAGCCATTTTCCCAATTTAATTTTGCAATATTAGGATGCTACAATCACTGTATGAGCTGACCTTAATATTATATCATACATCATTATTTGATGTGAATGACGACATGGGGATCATTACATCACAGTTTTCATTCATGAAATTCAAATTTCATTGTAAGAAAAAAGAGCGAGTCTAAACTATTTCAGTGTTGACCTCATTCTCGTGCAGAGAACTATGGGCTTTAGAAAAAAAAATCATGAAATGGAACACCACTGAGCACCAAACTCCTACAACTTTATAACCTGTTTCACTTATTGAATATACAATATATATGTTTTACGCTGGTAAAGAATGCATTCCGGACCCGAACCACTTGAAAATGACTCCAAAATGTCTTCGTATGACCCTCCTTCTTAAGCACTTATAAACACCCGCCTTTTTGCCTACTCGACAAGACGTCCTCAGATGTCGCGAGGACGTTCTAATCTGGATCCATATGAAAGTTTTCCGGGCGTTCGTTTTCGTCACAGACGTGGAAATTACGTCTTTACAGATTCCTCGTCGATATTTGACGTAAGGAAGACATTTGTTAGATGTTGGAATGAAAAAAAAACGTTGTAAGATTATATACATGTACGTGTAGACCTAAAATATAACATCCTAGACGCTACATCCGAGAGCGACATCTTACCAACGACCCTCGCCGGGTGGGATATGTCTATGATCACACAGTTTGGCTTGGCCAGGTCATTCAATATTTTTTTCGATTACGCGCATCGGATCAACAAAACAAATGGATTTTTTCTGGAAATGCATAGATCAAGCATCATAATATGGGGTAATGAGTATATAAACTCGGTGTGTAGTGTGTACGTTATGGTATAATGAGGATTATTATTTTTACTATGGATTCATGGTCAAATTTATTTTAGGAATTTATAAGCATGGGGTGTGTAGATATATTTGTTGGTTTAACTTAAGACAAAATTGTACAAAGGCCTACCTCTATTCCTTTATATCGTTGGTATATAATACATGTTACTCTTTTTTATGATTCGAAATCACATGGATACATGTTCATTTTTTCGCATAGATTAATTCGACCATAGTATGCGTTTTAAGATTGAAATATTGTGTCTCTAGTGTTTTGGTTGCATACGTAAACGCCTTAGCGGAAATGAATACCATGCATGCCTTTACCATATATTAAAACAGCGTACCATTAGAGACAAGGTTAGAAAAGCACAAAAAACATAATAAACTGTTAAAATTATTCCACAACACTTTACAAATATCCATAGCGATTAAAAGTACAAACGAATTATATCGTGTTTATATACATACATGTATACTAATGTGCGTTATTTTAACTACATATACTTTAGTTGGTCCAGGGGGCATGCGATTTGTTAGATTGTATGTTTTAGATAATGCACCTCGGACATATTGAACACATATGATCAAAGACCTGTACCTAAACAATCTGATGACAAATTATTGTAGACTATAGTTTAACTTTGCAGTGCCAATCTTACAAATAAACGATCCATCAAAACGATAAAATCGACACATTAAATGCGTGATTTAAACCATGGACAACATTGCTGATCGGGTCATGGACAGTTCTGATTTAAGATAGTCACGCGTGAACAAATATTAGCAATATAAAGAACTTTCAAACAACTTAATGTCTTATTTTTACCAACAGCAAAAATGTACTTTAAAATTGTAGGTCATTTCTATTTAAGTTTTACGCTCGCTTATTATATAATTATTTACACGGCACGATATTCATTGTACAACTGTTTAACTGAATGAAAGCCATGGGTCCTTTATATGATTTGAGACAACTTGGAGAATTATGTCGTAATGTCTTTCAAACAAATCTTTACACCATTTTTCGCTCACACGCGAAACACACATTAGTGTTTAGAAGTATCTGCCCATCAACTGCCTACCGATTCCTTATGGGCATTTTGTGACTTTTCGAAAATACACATGCGATGCGAAACATTTATTCGAATGTATCATATTTCTGAAATATTTTTCTAAGATTTTTTATATAAAAAAAATTAACATAGATATTTAGCCATATGAACCCAAAGAAGATACAACTTAATTTCATTAGACATGAAAAAACTGAATGTACGTGAATTATCGAATAATTTTCTACAATGAATAACAATACGATGTTATTTTTCAAAAAAGCAAGCATCGTTATCGATGTCTTATTTATCTCTCCAAACATAAAATTCAGCAATTATTCAATTTAAATAGCGAAAATCGTTCAATGTACATTTTGTAAATAGCCCGTACTCGTTCAGTGAATTAAAGTTGCGCTTCGGGGCATCCTTGATTTTTGTGTTATTTGTTATTAAAAAAAGTTAAATGGCTTGTTTCTTAAATAAACTCCTGTCATTTAGACATAAAGTCACACACATTTTTAAATAGCGTTTGACAAGAGCTTTCATTTCGCATTCTCAAGAATTACTATATACGAGAATCAGCTAAATTATCATGTCAGCTATCCTTTGTAATTTTGTTCACGCGATATCGTTCACATAATTTTAAGCCTTTTCGTGTTTTTTTTAACGACTGGACAAACACGTTTATCAACTTTATTTCGAGAGCAGATGACATCTACAATGGACATTTGGATCGCATTATAATCCTAAAATACTGCAAAATACATGTCGTGTAATTTACAAAATACATGATATCATATTAAGCTTCCATCATAAAGAAAATACACAAATCATAAAATTTATTAACATTGCGCATCCTATCTGGATTTTCACATCTAACTGTATCTTCAGACACACCTAACTCGCCTTTCTTACTTTCAAGCCACACTCATACTCGGAGCGTCTTTCAAAACCACACAGTCCATCCATAAATATCAACATTATGTTTTATTTGATTTCAAAACTATAAGTTTGTTGTTAACAATCGTTTATAGAAATTGCAACTTACCTCGAAATTTATTGAAAACGACTTTCTCCGAAATGCTGATGCGGCTATCAGCAAAGTATCCGTGCAAATGACCGCTCTCTAATAATCCAAGTGACGAATTGTCCAGCGGGTTTTGGAACTCCTTACGCCCCTTATACCCTTTCCGTCTTCACTTAAACTTAATGCACTTAAACGCGTACTCATGCGTATAATAAGAAGAGGGCTGTGCCTCGCCTTCATGAAATGTGTATCCGTGTTTGCTTGTGTGGTGAGGGCGCGGAAAAAGAATGAGTAAAAGCATGCATCCAAGGATTCCAATGTTGTCTCGTGTCGACAGGAATATTTGTCCATAAACGAGTGGTAGAAGTGTGTTTGGTAAGAGTCAAGGGAGGAACACCCTTGAGGTATATGTGCATGTAATATATTTAATTCTTCCTTATATATATTAAGTTTGCTATACACCTACAAGCTTCCACTTCACATGGGGTGTATGTGAACCTGTCTTTCTATCTCTCTCCTTTGTTCTCTCTCTTTCTCTCTCTCTGTGCCTACTCTCTACGTTTGACTTCTATGTCTCAGTGACTTTATGTCGTGATGTCAAAGCGATCGTGCGCCGTTTGAATGCATGTTTGCGTGGGGGGAGGGGTGGGTAAGTATGAGAGCTTACCCTTTTATCAAATATGACACTGCAAATCTCCCGGTCTGTAAAATTCAACCCATTGTGTTATGACTTGAATAGAGATAAAAGTCTCCCGGGAAGCGAGATGCATATTAAGTCAAATGAAAAAGTATGCCACGCCCCTGGAAATGAGTGTTCTTTAAGAAAGCATGTGGAGGTGCATTTAAGTTTCCTTCTAACATGACTCGCGCTTAAAAGAATGCTACAAATTCATGTGAATAAATTGATTTGTCCAAAAGTGAATAAATTGTCAAATAATACAAGTTTATTTTGGTTGCTGTTATAATCTTAGAATACGAATTGCAATGATGTTTTATAATTATATGTTTGTAGCGAATCCAGGTCAAAAAGTCCCCGGACAAAAAGTCCCCAATTTGGGCAACATAGGACATTAAGTCCCCGGACCTAAAGTCCCCATTTTTTTTTCTTATGACAAATACCGATAACGTTTATGTCAGATTTCGAAATGGGAAAAACATCACATGGAACCTCCGCTGGAGCCTTGTTAACATTGAGGAAGGGCACCCCACGACACATTTTTCAAAAAGTTGTTAAATAACCTTAAAACAACTTTACAAGTATGAACAACAATTTAATAATGGTTTATGAAAATTAAAATTTTGCAAAAAGGTGTTCATTTTTTCGAAGCCAGCTGGGCTGTTCCTCCATTTATAGCTAGCTTGTAACAGAAAAGGAACACCTTTTTCGAAAATTGAAATGATGATTATTACTAGATTACCTATCATATATTGTATATAACAGTTTAATATATAATTGCAAGCAAATTCAATCAATTTTGAAATAATAAATCTCAATATTTATCACGACAATAAGGAAATTATCAAACAAGGTGTTCCTCAATCTGGTAAAATCTCCAAGCTAGAAACGATTTCCTCAAAATTTCCAAGCCAGCTGGAATTTGGTGGGGAACAGCTTTTTTGGGGAACAGCTCGTGAGGTGCTCTTCATTGAGATCTGTTAAGGTTGAATATGCAAGACCCTTCACAAATTCAGGCATCACATCGATTATTCGAAATACATGTAGATACATGTAGAATCAATATCGATAATTTTATGGGTGTCTTAAAGTTATTGCTTAGTTTATTGAACTTGTTATTTTTTGAGAATATTTATATCAGAATATTTATATCACTCGTTTGATATGATAGTCTAGCTTTTTCTTATATAAGTTGAAAACAACTTTGTCTTACTGAAAAATTAGATTGATATTTAGGATTGTGGAAGTCATTGTGGATAACTGGTCTCAAAAACTGGAACTGTAGAGAAAAACATGCTGAAAGAACCGGAAAGATATAAGCGTATTTTTTTCAGTTTTTTTTTTAAATTAATAACATAAACGTTATTTATAATAAGAGAACAAAAATAATTTTTGGGGACTTTATGTCCGGGGACTTTATGTCCTATGTTGCATTTTTAGTGATTTTTGTCCGGGGACTTTTTGGTCGGGGACTTTATGTCCTATGTTGCCCAAATTGGGGACTTTTTGTCCGGGGACTTTATGTCCGGGGAGTTTTTGACCGGATACCGTTTGTAGCTATTTATTTTGCAATTTCCAAGGACATACATCATAGACTGCTCTAGGTATCAAACGTTTCCAGGCAAAAAGTTTCCGGTTTACTGTCAATCTCGGAAACCTTATGGCCGTAATTTTTGACTAGGATTCGCGGTTCTTTCATGACCTCTTAAATTACATCTTTACTAAATTGGAAAAGTACAGACACCTCCAAAAGTGTGAAATCTTTGTTTGGATTTTTTTTTCATATTTTGATAAGTATTTTTTTTTCTTGACAAGTAACAGGGTACTAGACTTACCTTTAAAAAATAAATAACACAAAAAAAACCGTTCGCGGACATCGCATACGGTATTTGTTATGCGACTTTTGCGAAGCCGGGTATCACCCAAAAAAATGACAATCAAGCGTACAGTTAAAACCACTTCCAATTGGACAACTGAAACGAATAAACGAATACTAACAAACGAATAAACAAATACTCATAAACGAATAAACGAATACGCATAAACGATTGCTTACGAACAAACGATAGCTTACGATAGCTCACGATAGCTTACGAATAAACGATGGCTTACGATAGCTTACGATAGCTTACGAATTAAAGATAGCCTTCGATGTTTACGAATAAACGATAGCTTATGATAGCTTACGATAGCTTACGAATAAACGAATGCTTACGAATAAAGATTGCTTACGAATATATCATATGAGGGGTATAAAATAAGTACAAAGTATTTATATTCACAACATTCCAATAACCTAATTGACACATTGACACTGCGATTAAATGTTCTATTTACCAGTAGAACTAAGTAGTTAAACATATTAGACAAGGCACTATTTATGAACTAAAGGGGGACACATCGGTTATATAAAAAGGGGGGTGTCACTTTGCTTTGTAGATATCTTTTTTTTTCAATTGTAAAATTTATCATCTGAAATGATAATCATGTACTAGATTATGAATATCTTAATCATGAATAAGTAATAGCTAAACAAATAAACGAATGCATACGAATACACGATAGCTTACGAATAAATAATAGCTTACGATAGCTTACGAATAAACGATAGCTTACGACAGCTTACGAATAAACGATTGCTTACGATAGCTTACGATAGCTTACGAATAAACGAATGCTTACGAATAAACGAAAGCATACAAATAAACGAGAAACGAATATACGAATACGAATAAACGAATACGAATAATTTTGCTTACGATAGTCAAATTGGAAGTGGTTTTTAACTGTATATGCAGTGCACTAAAGTTCTTTTGATGTCACTAAAAGAATCGAATTGAATGAAATAAATCGTATGGAAAAATATTAAAGGCCGGAACAGACTTCAATTTGTTCCTCTGAGGTGCCGCATTGCATATTATTCCGTCAGAGAAAACCATCATGTATTAGGTATACTTATCTTTGAAATGGAAGTCGATAATACCATACAGATCGACGGGGAGATTAACAGTGTTTGGAAAAGCAGATATGAGAGCCAATCAAATGACAAACAATGCATGTTTTTATTTATTTGACTACGGCTTATATTTTTCGAATTCTCAGCGAATAAAATGACATATCGAACACATCGACATTGTTTGGGATATGACATATACATGCCTGTTCAAGGGGTCGAATCAGAAACACTTAACCCAATTTAATTGGATACACATGAAAGTTGGACCATGTTTATTTTGAGACTTTAATTCACCGTTGATGTTTGACATCAGTACGTAGCTTGAAACAAAACGTCATCTTTGTGTCTTCTTATTCTCCCCGGACCATCAAAGCATAAACGAATACGATGATGCAATTATACGAATGACGTCAATGTTGCGTCGTGACGACGTTCCCACAAAATAATTCAATCTAAAAGACTTTTCCAAAAATATAACAAATGACTTATGTGTACCAATGATGTCCTAACGTGATTTTTCGCAACCCGATTGTGTTGATTTATCACATCGTAGTATTTTTATTCTTATAACTGTTGTCGGGACATTAGAAACGATTCGTTGAAATAACGTTCTAAGTGAGTTATAATCGTCGAGTGCCGATTCAGGAAGCAATTATTGTCCTAAGCAAAAACTCATGAAATAACCGAATTAGCAAACATTATTCTAGGAACGTCCTCGTGGTGAAATTATGGTACAGTCGTCCGCAGCATCAATACGTCGCCGCTACGATGTCAAAATGCCTTTAACAAAATACGCTGGCGCCTTCGGCGCTCGCATATTGAGATGTTATTTTCAGGTTAGATAACGCTTGTGAGTGTTATAATGCTTGTGCAGGTATCGTTTTGGATGACATTCGCGCCTGTGCGGTCGTTAATTTTGGGTTAAGGTACACCCATGTATTCTCTATATGTCAGATATCGATGACGAAACAACGTCTGAGACAAAACACCGGCAAAAGACACCATTGATAATTTGCACTCAGTCATTAAGTACCTAGATAGGGACAACAAACCATGGTCTGAAAAATATGTGTCCGTGAAGGACCAAATTACGACCAAATGAATAATCTTTATCTAGTTATCTATTAAAAAAATAAAGACTTTGAAACACGACATGCATATGATTTTTGAAGGCCCCGTTAGACACGCTTGGTTTGTGCTGTTTAACCTTGTTTATCGACATATTGAATGACATCATTTTTATGAAAAAGAAATAAGGGTATATTAACGTGCATTTTTTAAAATTCATATTCAAGAAAATTATTAATATTTTTTAAAAAACACAGACATGTGCGGCAAAATAATTCGCAATTTTTTGCGTTTACGGCGTCCAAAAATATTGAATAATAAAAAAGTTATTGAAGAAATCATCATTTTTAGTGGGTTCATGTATAGTTTAATGCGTGTGTTAGCTATTGGATCTTACGCTAAGAGCGCATTATGGCTTTTTGGCATAATAGCTTTTGTTCTTTTTGGAGGTGACACCCGTCGTGGTAAAAGTCGCATAACAAATAAAACATGTGATATTCGCGAACGGGTTTTTGTGTTATTTATTGTTAAAAAGTAAGTCTAGTACCCTGTAACTTTTCAAGAAAAAATACTTTTCAAAATATGAAAAATAAATTTCCAAACATAAATGTCCACACTTTTGGAGGTGTCTGTATTTGTGACATTTGCGATTGTGGAGTATGGTGCGAGGGTATATGGTGTGCAAAGTCCCGCTGAACGCACCATTAACCGTGAATTACGCAAACCATGAATAGTGACACATCGCGTATGCTAGAACATGTCTGTCTTCCTATGAATTTCATATTTTCATATTTTCCAATTAATGTATTCTTTCGGCCATATTGCAGAATCCAAAATGCAATGTTAAGAGCCTATGCAAATACACACTTTATTTTAGCTGTGCTACATAAGCGCATTATAAAAAACATGTAATAAATAATAAATAAAAAAATGCTTAACGTCATGTAATACTATGTATACTATTGATCGAATCGAATTAAATATGGAATAATAACCAAAGGGTCCTAATCAAAATGGTTATTGGCCCGAGGGATAGGGAAAAGTAATGCCCAAGCCCGAAGGGCGCGGGCATTACTTTTTCCTATCCCGAAGGCCAATAACCATTTTGATTAGGATCCTGAGGTTTTTGTTCCTTTTATTGCGTGGATTTCAGCATTTTTCGAACACTTTTTCGAGTTTGCAGCGTGAACTATATTTGCGTAACGTTTGCGTAATTTTACGTAACGTCCCAGTAAACAAGGAAACGGAATTTACACGTTTATAATACGTTTTCAGTTTCGTGTTTTCCACGTTTTTTCGTGACGTTTTATTCACGTTTTTATGTCCATCACGAATTTAAACGTATTTTGTACGTTTCTAGAACGTTTTCATAAACTGTTTAAAACTTTAAAACTGTTTGGTGCTACTAGAATCACAATTGTCGTGATTGACTTTGCATTGTGAAATAACACTGTACAACCTGAAACCCTATGAACTGAAATTGATTATCTAAATGTATATGTATTTACATTTTAAGGAAAATAATATTGGAATCGAGTTTTATTACAAACGTTACTGCTCTGAGAATTGGGGGAATTATACATAATCAAAAAGGTCTTTCTGGTTTAACAAAAAGGAACAAGTGTGTCTAAGATATATATTGAAATCTGATTTCTATGGATATTGCTCAATATCTTTTATTATCAAGAAAACTTATAAAACAATCACTTTGGAAAATCATCATTAAATTCAACCATTAATGATCCATGAATTTGAACACTGTTTCTTCAACATATTTCTATATCGGTCACCTCCCACAGCCTCCCTTAGAAACAAAATCACTTACCCTATATTATCACTTGGATTCATATTCTTATTATATTATACAAATATGTAAATTCGATTTTTTATTGATTATGTATAAAAGCTCCTTCAGCGCATTTGATGTATTTGCCTCTGGAAAATTATACACCTTGTGAATATACATTTTCCCAGGGCTTCCAAACACTAAGTTTCATTACAATTAAAAACATAATCCTTTATGATCCATTACTTTGTTATCTTGCTTAAATAAACATTTTATAATAATAACCTATTTATCGGTGTTTTCCCTTGCTCTCATTTTGTTCATTTAAAGATTAACTAAACAGCAGTATTGATGATGAGCACACGAAACTATGACGTCACGTCACTTTTTGGACTTAAAAACGTTTTTATATAGTTAGAAAATACGTTTTTAAAACGTTTTTCGAAAACGTGTTTATCTCGTTTCAAAGTAACCTTAAACAAACTTGGTTAGTATGTTACCAAAAATGCACCAATAGAAAACGTGCAAAATACGTTTTGTGTTTACTGGGGTTGCGTAAAACGGCTATTTTCGAAACAATCTCCCTACCTTTTCGGATAGTGTTTTCGAAACTGGTCTGTCGGTTTATGAAGGTATAAGAATACGTCCGAAGTCACGTGATGTTATTCAAAAGATTCTTTTGACATATTCTTTCAGTTTGGTCGTATTTTGTTATAGACACTTTCGATTTCTTCGCCCCATTGAATGCATTATATTCACAATTTTCCATGTCATTAATCACTCCATACATCTCCTTTAAACTTGGCATTTCGTCGATTCTATCCATTAATGCTTCATCAAAATTAACTTAATTTTTCACATCATCACTTGGATGCTTATATTTCATCACAAATCCTGAAGTTTTATTCCTTCTATGTATCAAGCATATTTCAGTCCCTTTTCAAATGCTGTTCTAATTCCAGGCTAGGAACATGCTTATACTTTTATTAGCGTTCGGTTTATTAACTTTATACGTTAAAATACAAATATATAAACTTATTTATTCTATTTTCATAAACATGTGTGTTATCCTGTCACATTCTTTTCAGTAACTGCAGTAAACAAAATTTCATTACGTAGAATTAGAATTTTGACGTCGCAATTACAATACTAGGTCAAGTTCACCGAGTACTGAGTGGCCGAGCGTGTGTGTCCTACAACAAAGACAGTTGTAATAACGTAATCGTGAATATGCTAATAGAGTAGAGAATGTGCCCATATGCAACAAGTGCCAAAGCGGCACCTGGGCGGTCGGGGTTCAATTCCTGACAGGGGCAATTTTATTTTATTGAAATGAAAAAGCCATCTTTATTTCTTTTAACAAAAATTATACAATTACTACGCACCCGGGCATTATCACAAAAGATAATGACCTGGTGGTTATGCCCTGTAAAATGCTTCAACCATGCAACAAAACAAAATACCAACAAAATATCCAGCATGATAATGATGGAATCGAAAAAACATCACTGCAAAATATAATGGGCAGTAGTAGTGTACATGTATAAAACAAATAATGACACTCAATTAAAACAGTTAATTGTCAGACCGCAGTATCTCACATTTCTATGGAACAAAAAAAATCGAGCAAAAACCCTTATATACCTAAGGACAAATGTTCTGCACCATTAAAAGTAAAAATTCATATAAAATCAAGTAGTGGATGGATTTTTTCACATTTACACACAAGATGAACTTTTATGTGCACAATGATCTCACAAAATTTCATGTTCTTGTCATAGATAACTTTGTCTTAAATAGACATAACATCACACACTCCTGCATTTTCCGATTTCCCGTTTCTAAACCTTAACTAACTCATGATTGCATGTAGCTTGTATGGGTACCCCATACGACGATAAGTGAGCCTATACGTCACGGCATCGACGTAATCAGTCTACTGGATTGATACTGAGGTATACGAACCATCAATTTGCTGGACGCAGGGGTAATGACATATCTCTCCTTGTATTTGGTAGACCCATTGTCGAGACCCATTTTGGTACAATAGAGATCGCGAGTGGTCGCTAAACACGGCATCGCTTCAGTTTTTTTTTAGACCAGGACGGTCCGGTGTGGTTTAAGGCCCATAAGAGCCGTAAGCGCTGTTTTGGTTATCAAGTACGGGACCAACGAAGGCTCTTCATATAGCCGAATATAATCTTCGCGCAAACGTCGTAAAACCGTTCTAGTGTATATCCTCGGATTATGCCGACTATGAATTGTCCCTGCTGTCTGTAACGCACTTCCAAACCTATTTTGAATGGGTGTGTGGCGAATTTCGCGATCTTGATAAGGTGTCGTTACTCACGGTCTACCAGAATACGGACGGTCGCGGGACAATCTGGTTTCTTTTAAACGTCTCACGAGACGTTAAACTATTGTCCGAAGGACGTTAAAATGCTTTGCAAAAGCATTGTGTGAGGCTCCACCAATAAACATTCCTATATCTCGTTCCCTTTCGATTTCAGAAATCGTGGCATCTTTTATCTTAGGTCGCCACCAATTTTTCTTATTGACTTAACCTTTCCCTTTGTTATACTATACAGCGACATAATTTTCGCCGCCATAGATAAAGTGTGCATGACCACAGGGCCCTGAATAGTATATATCACATCTGATCGAGTATTAACAGTTTGATAGAGAGTATTGACAAAATTACATACTGTATGGTTGCATACATACAGTAAAATATACTTGCCAAATTTCAGAAACATTGGCCCGAATAAATCAATTTATTAAAACAATAAAAATTGAATAAATGGTGCAACTTTTTTGTCCTTAGGTATATATTGACTCTTTAAGTAAACGTTTAAAGGGGAAAACCTCTGTAAAACATACAGATAGGGAATCAATGGGAAAACCATTACACCAAATGTCGAGGGCTCTTATGTTTTTCGAGGTTTGTTCAAGACGTATGTATTTAAGGAGAGTCGTCGGGAGAATGGAAGGGCACCCAACGAACCATTTTACCATTTTTAAGATGTTTGCTGTCCGTGTTGTTTATATGGGAAACTCTTTGAAGAACTGTAAAAAATATAAACAAATGCTACATTATCTCACATAGCTTTTGGCATACGGAAAACAGATTAATAATCATGTTTGATTATTTCAATGACATTAAAATATGTTCACAATGCCGCGGTTTTTTTAATACATCGCCAGCATAGAACAGAAGAACACCATTTGCAAATTATCAAGGATTTAATTGCTACCAAGTTTCCATAAAAACTGTTAGCAATTACAAGAGTACCCAGCGTTTATTCGGTGAAATATCTATTCTTTTTTAATTTCTATCTTGCTGGCATTTTCACAGAGCAGAAAAGATAAAATATTGCATTCAGATCATTTGTATTTTCCTGGCCTTTTATAAGAATAAAACCTAATATAAATATGCTTCTAACAGCAAAAATAACTTTAAGTTTTAAATAGAAATGACATTAAGACAGATTAATATAACTGAGATGCACTTGCTCATAGAAGAGTTATATAACAAAGCACAAAAATTAGATGCTCTATTCTTTACCGAAAAGTAACGTTTCAGTATGTGAATGTTTGATTCTGCTGGCAGATCTGTGCAAAGTTGCTGATACAATATTTTCGTTGTTCCTGGCTGGCAAATTAAGAATAAAATTTTTCCATAACTAAAAATAATTATCAGGTTTAAAGAAGTTAAGAGTTCATTCCATGCCAAAATAAGTAAAATTAAACACTTTTTTAAAAATGGCCCGTTGTGTACTCATGCAATTAGATCAAACTTTGCATATTATTTTCCGTCATTTTGTATTATTGCAAAGAAATACACAGAGTTTTTACGATTACAATTTTACGATAATGAACTTCATTTGAGTTTGTTTGACACCATGCATTTCACTAAACTCCTTTTAAAATACTGGAGGGAAACGGGAGAAAACCTCCATTTTTAAGCCTTTTTGCTTCTTTTTGCGTCAGTGTAACCACTAAAAAAGCTCGCTTTTATAACTGCTAGCTTTTAAAAAAGTTCTGTGTAACCTCGGCCTAATACTATTTCTCAAATTTTGCAATCCAGTTTGAATATGCCGAAGAACACATATGTTTTAACAAATAGTTCGCTTAGCTCTCTTTAGATAATTCCTCAAAACCTCCTCATGTTTGTCAAATCGATTAGGAGGGGAGGGCAACAATAAAATTGAACTCAAGTGAAATGTAATAAAAGTACGAGCACTTAGCGAAAGGAATCATCTTTGTACATTTCATTACATATCACTACATTGTATGACGCCGAAAGGGGGCATCACTTAGTTATATTGCTTTAAATAGTAACGCGTCGACGCCGGATATTTGCTAAATTCGAGTTAATTATTGTCGACCAGAGTTCTGAAACAAAAAATAACTCACAAAAAGGTGATCGAAAAATCATTAACCCTTTTTGTTGTTGTATAGCATGGTGTTTCTCAAATTTCGTCATGGAATATATTATGATCTAAAAATTGCGCATTATTCCATGCTTAACCTAAGATAACAATTTAACTAGATCATAGCTATTCAGGATCAAACCTCTGGGGCGATGTGTATTCGAGTATTGTTTATCAAAGAACACAAATGATAATATAAACTAGTGTTTGGAAGAACTATATTACTCGAAACTTGGACTACATGCTTTTGGGGTCCTATGTTAGTTTTTGAGTAAGAAGTAAAAAAATGTAAAGAAAAGTGTAATTGTCATGGTTAAGGCATCCTGTTAATAAGATTGACCTTTTCCTATGTTATTAAGGATTTACAATAAATGAGTTATAACTATTGCGAATAAAACTGGGACATAGATCCCTAATTTAATAATGCAACATATTAATAGAAATCAAATGAGTGTTTTGAACTACATATATTTTTACTTAAGTAAAAACGCGAGTATTAACAAAGAGTAATAACAAACCATAAGAAGAATTCCTTTACTCGAAAACAGCCGGATTATCTATGCACTTAATGTATATGTGTTAAAAATAAATAAAATGGGTATTGCTTGTTCCCTTGCAGTTTGGATTAAATCATTTTAAAAAGGTAATCTTTCATCGCGAACTAGTTTTTTCGAACGATTTATTTATAAATGCTGAAATATTTGAAATATAATTTAAGGCATTTGTATAGGAATTTATAGTTAGAAATAAATTTATGGCTTGTGTATTACGATGAACAATTTATAAAAGAGACTTATGATTATCATACTTGATTTGATATTAACTATCTAGACATTCTATCACAATTTGTACAAACTTATTTATGATGCATGATAAGCTAAACCGATTCCAGATTTACTTCCTCTGGCAAATAAATCAGGTTTATATATTTTCATTTAATTTCCCCTCTAGCGATGAGACCAAGAGTGTCGAATTCTTATAAAATGGATATCATTTTTAGCAACACAGTACATGTATATGACTCCCCAATTCTGAGATGCGACTTTTGGGGCCTGGCCACGCTGAAAGCTTTTTCGAGCCACATTTCTAAACAAACAATATATTTCCGAAATATTGTTCATTTAACTTTTTAACCCCTAACCTGCGTTGAAAACGCAATGAGCATTTGGGTAGCGTACGTTTGCTAAAAGGAATACATTAGAAACACTTTTGATTACGCGAAGCAACTTGAACAATCCCCATCGTCAATACAGTTTACTCTATTTATTTTGATATTCAACAGTATTTAATCCAATCATTAATCGATATAATTAACTTTATTTTTAGCATTTATCATTTAACGCAATATTTATTTGTTTAATTTAGATATTCGACCTCTGAAATAGTGCCTGGTTTCCATATAAAGCAATCAAAAAAACATGCGACAAACTACTGCAATCTTGCTATGCATGCTGCTCCTGCAATTTGATTCAACGGATGCAAAGAAAGAGAAAACCAAAATACACGAACGGGTAAGTTGAATCTGGGGGATAAGTAGGGTAGTAGGGGGACAGGCGCGGATTTAGACGGGGGCGCACCCGGCGCACGCCCCCCTGTTCGCCCTTATATGTAAGACCAAAAAATAATTGTGCGCCCCCCCCCCGGTTCAGTCTGATAATATATACTGTTTGCGCCCCCCGGTTCAACATTTTCTGGATCCGCGCCTGGGGGAGGGGCTGTGAGAATGCTGACGGTGTTGCAGCGGAAAAATGTTGTTGTCGGCTAAGAGTTGCTCGACGATTTTTTTCAATCAGAACGGTACATTCAAAAGTTGAGGTAAAGTTTTAGTTTCTTATGGAATTCATTTAGATTGGTAAATACACTATCTCTGAGTTGATCCTTATCCCCTGACTATAGAGTAGTAATCATCTTAAAAATGTATGTTATGATTAATTATTGATGCAATTATTTAAATTGTATCTAATTAATTTCATAATGGAAGAATCATTACTGTAAAGCATATATTAGTCCTTAAAATGTGGTCATTTGGAAAATATACAAGTTGCAGAACATTATAAATCAAAGAATGTGGGTTATACACCGACAGGGGGTCACTTTGGCTCGCATCGTTTGGACATGGATTCACTCATGTACAACTTATGTCATAATTGAATGCAAAGTTTGGCTTGGTAACATCGGACTCAGGCACATTGATCACCTGAATCCCAAATTTGTTAATAGTTGCTTCTTATTTACATGACTGTTTAATACATGTATCTGTTTCGGATACCGGGAGAACAATGGAGTTATATACGAGAACCATTAAATCACTTGTGTAATAATTAAATCAAATATATAGAAGATCTTTGCCTGCCACCTACTGATGTATCCTAATCGAATAACACCAAATTTTTACGATTGTGTAAAAATTAAATGCCCTATCGTATTGTTATTCACTGGACTACATGTAGATCCTTGACTACATGTAGATCCTCTAGCTACAATTACATTCCAAATTTCAAGAATCTACTCCTATCCTAGCTATGCACAATGTTGAGAATTGGAGCCGATTTCGATGCAAAAATCGGCTAAGTCCCCCATTCACTTTACATGGTACATGATACATCAGTAGTTTTTTTTGCTTGTAGTGATTTACAAATTATAGAAAAATATGGAGATAACTTTACCAATTAGAATCACATATTGAAAAACCATGTGGAAGAGCAAACATATTTGTAGCGCAAAATGGACACCGTCATTTGATATTTTTATTGTAATCGAACAGAAATTATGTAATTTTCTTTTGATAACACTCTTCTTTTGTTTAAATAAATATGTTATGCAGCCATTATTGGTTTATTTGACAAAATTCATTTGACAACGAAAGAGACGAGATTGCAAAATGTTCCAGAAGGTTTAAATTTAGCATATAAAAATATCCAAAGCGTAAAATGAAAATTTTCATTAACAGCTTTTGTCGATTTAGATTCTTTTTCGATTTTCTAAACCATAGAAATTGATTTGAAAAAGTAACATAAACTATGTATGTTCTTATGTTATTATATCAGTTTATGAAATTCCATTCTGAATTATCATTTGTTCATATTACATAGCGCATGAAGAATGATCATTTAAGAATCTACGAATTTGTAATCTATGGATTTAGAAATACAAAATACTGAACTAGCCTAAATCTTGTCAAGTTTGCTTGCTTCGGTAGAAATGGCCCTTTTAAGTCGCATGTTTAAATTAATTCTTCAATTGTGGAATGATGAGTATTTGATTTAGTTCGATAATGTCATCAAAAATAATACTATACAAGATAATGGACGAACCTGAGCATTGTAATTAGCGCATTTTCTTGTTTTCTGTTAAGGGATACCATATGATTGAATTTTACTATGTGGTGTTAGGATATTATCATATTTTATGAAACAAATAAGCCTGTGATCAATTTTAATAATTTCTCTAATGAATAAAAGCATATTGTAACTTTATTATTATTATTGTCAACAATTATGTAAATGAACTTATTACGAAATGCATATTCGTAATGTGCTTAATGTGGGTGTTATCATAACAATTAACAAAAATCTAATAATCATTCGAACAAAAAATAGACCGTCTTAATAAACCATTGAAGTTTTTATCTAAAAGTTTGCTAATAAAAATTATATAATGCTTCCCTGCAGAATACATGTTTAGAAGAAACAGTAAAGCTATTAGCAAATCATAATCAAAATATCATGAAATATCTTAACCACCAATGTATTTCGGTACCAAATCACGCTCCCGGTGGGATTTGTATTTACGTTATCTAATAAAATTGTATCACCTGCTTCAAAAACATATTAATTAATTAGATTTAAAAAAATCTTTTTGTTGATCATCCGGTCGATTCCTACATGAAGGAAAACAACAATACATGTACTTTGTTTCATATCTTCGATAAAATGACTGCATTAATAATTACGTTTAAAATGCATTGAATTAATGCGTCATGTTGATAAGAAACGTAATGGCAATTGTATAACCAAGAAGATATTCTTTCGGGTACGATTTACCCTAAATTTAAGGCAAAGTTAAACTAGTCATGAGTACGAATATTAAAGGCTTAGACATTTGCTGGTAAATTCCATCATTAACAATTTAATTGATCCATATGGAGCCCATCCTCAAATAGGAACAAAGCCCTGGTCATCGATACCCCTTTTATAACAAGGGACCGAACGTTGCAAAAACATTTTATTAACGTTTTAAAACAATCATTTTATGCTTGAAGAAGCCTTTTAATGTAAAGTGCACCCCATTTGGTACACTTTAAGGGCTTATATCTCAGCTCCTGATTTTGCAATTTTAAAAATTTTTACTGTTGCAAATTTCTAATGGAAAAGGCGGGCTTTTTATTAAATGTAAATATTTTTGGAATATATATAAAAAAGTTATATTCAAAAAACGAGTTTTTAAAGGATTTCTAAGCTTTTTAGAAAAATATTACTGGGTCCCGCGCTATGTTTAGTATATGGGTGACCAATGATTGAGAAATGTGTCAGAGATTAATTGAGTTGTTTGTATGACATCCAGTATATTTGCGGACATTTCAATACGATTTCCTATTAATAAATCCCTCAATAAAATTGGTCTTTTCAGTGACGCATACTGATTTTTAAAATGGAGGGTAGACTATATAGTGATTCAAATCATAGTTTAAAATCTTTTCATAATATAACGTGATAATAAACATGTTGGCCGTTAATTTATTTGATTTGGAAACACATGAATACAAAAAAAAAAACGATAAGATACAACAAATCAAAATAGTCTTGGCTTAGTTTATAATGATTGTTAGAATATTTCATGATTTGTCGCGCTTG
>LQRL01151537.1:19741-30845 GCA_001703475.1 Hydroides elegans
TTGGTGAATTGTTACCAAATCAAAGCATGCAAACGTATATGGATCTAAACATCATGCAGCTTAATAAAGGAATCAACACTATCTACGTTTGCGAATCTAGGGTTGAGACCTGCAGGGTAGGGGAATGGAGGGGCTATGTCAGGGCACACAAAATGTATGAATGATGACATGTAAGAAGCAAACCATGAGGATTATGACGATGATGTCTCATAACCCGACATGTAATCCGAAAAAGCCATTGATCACCAAAAAACTGAGCTTGAAAAGCTATGAGAAAATGATAATCTTAAGGTTACCTTTTGGTTGTGTAGGCGGGAATCGTATATGATTCCAGATGACATATTATACAGAACGGTAGGATATTGGTCAAAGGAAAAAAGATCAAGTCGCGGATTGAAAATGGCATGCATATCAAATACAAATTATATTTTTTTTACGAAAAGAAAAAAAGTATCCCTTTTATTATTCTGAAGATGATACAGAGAGAAATACATTGTTGAAGACTTTTAAAATCCGGGTTCTGACATGTCAACAGCCCTTTGCTTGATATACTATTTCATTACAAGGTTTAATTTCACCTATTATTTATAAGATGCCAGACGATGGGATCGAACCCCTTAGCCCACACGTTCTGACCACTGCACCAAATCGGTTACTGGCTATGTATGAAAATACTCATCATATTTTACTTATTTATAAGCATCATGTTCCATTATGTCATACTTTCAAATACCACGTCGACTGAATTTTCCCGGAATATACGGCTTGCTCACACCATTCCCCGACCTACGTAATTTGTCCAGAGTACCAAAATATGATTGCTATTTGATAGCGTCGCGGCCTATTGTTGGTGTGCCTATTAACGACAAATTAATGCGATGAAAGCATCTTGGCGACACGCATAACTGAATTATGCATACAAATGGCCCCTCCCACGCCCCGCTATATGGGGCGCTGCCGGTTTTCTTCCTTATAGTCATAAGTATATACTGAGCCGGAACATGGGTTACGACCTGGCAACACTTCTCCATCGTTTTGACGGAAATTCATTTGTGAATGTATAGTATATGTACGTTTATTATTTACATATTTGCATGTCATGGTATCCGGTAAAATATCCCGGTCAAAAAATCCACGCACATTATCTCACATGAAATGACCGCATAGGACATGAAAACCCCGGTCAAATGTCCATGACCAAAATGTAACCTTAAGTACAACTTATACGGTAGGGCACAATGTGTTGCACCCAAGTACTCATTTCGCTTGCATTGCAAAATCTAATAAAAATTATGACCATGATATTACGTGAATTTAGAATCATGTGTTACCCACGTGGTCCCATTACATTACCTCACGTTCTTACCCACGTGTTTACTGGTTGACCAGTGTTAACAAGTGTCGTTTTGCATTAAATCATAGATAGGCTCAAGCGATGGACTATTTAAAGACGAATCGCCACAGTTGAGTTTGCGTCATTCGACGAGATGTAGTCATGTGATGTGTGAATCCTGTAATTCTTGTTTACTCGGACGTAGAAAAGAATTGTCTGTGACATAAGTTACCCCAGTGGACATGATTACGGTGGCAGTCTTTGCAATTAGGTTGATACCTCATACCTGGTGAATTCGGCGGTTAAGGAGTGACATTTTTGTATTAATACGAGGAAGCGAAACGTAATTAAATATCTATAAATAAAAAAATATCGAAATAAACGTGTAAAATGTCTTTATTTCAAAGCTCACTAAGCAATTTTCATATCGTCACACCTGTTTTGCTTTTGCAACTGTGTTCTTTTTCTGAACATATGAAATCAAGACTATTTATAGTCCGGTTAATGAACGCATACACAGTATTGCAAAATAAATCACAAACCATCTTTTGGAAACCACCATTATATGGAAGAAATGACTTTCTGAGTTTTTGCATTATTAATTTAAGGTCCTCCCACATTGCTAATTAAATTGCATTTCTATGGTAAACTTATCTCAAAGCAAGAACCAGTAATAATAAAATTCTATCGAAACTATTAAGTTTTTAATGGCCTACTAAAAGGTCAGTAATCATGGATCCCGAGTGGGATGCTCTAATTAGAGCTGTAGTTTAGCCCTTGAAGCTTCACAGAAATGTCACGTGCATACCAGTCCTGTGCTCATATTTCGAAATTTGAGCCAGACAAAACTTACATTATATGTCCTAGGTTATTGTGCATATTAATGATTAGAGTTCGAGCCTGTGTCTTTAATAGACAAGTCTCGTCCAAAATCCAACTGGTATTAAAAGGGGACATACATACATACATACATACATACATACATACATACATACATACATACATACACACCCGGTACATACATACAGACAGACAGACAGACAGACAGATAGGCAAATAGGAGGACAAACCAACAGACACACTCGCGCAAACCTACATGCATCTTCCTTTTCCTATAGATTAATTATTTAAGCTTGTTGATCGTGTTGTCATGATTTCATACAAAATATTTCTTAATTTATTCTTATAGTATGGAGAAGTTAATGTCTTCCGACTCACCAATAAAACGGGTTTAAAACTGTCACAAGAATTCTAATGAAGCCTTTTAAAAGATCTGAATCCTAAACGCGTATTAATTTTCCTATCACTCTATGACACCATGACACACGTCGGAAACAATTAAATGGAAACTATGTAAGAAAAACGAAAAATGCACTTATAATTCAACACGTTTTACACACGTTTGATACATATTATAACTCTTAAGGCACTTTAAATTTCCTTTTTAAAAATGCTAACTATTCATTTTTGTTTCCGTTTTGCTTAATCATGAAGGTTATTGGCCACATATTTCTATAAAACCTCCCGATTTAATGAATTTGATTAAAATGAGGTCAATAAGTATTTTATCAATCTCAATTGTACACTGACAGTTTTATGTTTTCCTTAAAACTTAACCTTCTAAATTAAAAAAAAAACAGTATAGTATCTATATGAATTGTGATTTTACAAAGAAGGTTGTCAACGGTGCATGTAATATGACGCTACTTATTTGCAGTACAGAAGCATCCAGAGCTAAATGAGATGACGAGAGAAATTGCTGCATTAGCACATACATTTATTCTTCTCTATTCTTCTATATTCATTTTTATAAATTATATCGTTGAATTGAGATAAATGATTGCGGATATAAAATATATATGCAGATTTGAATGAAATCTTCTTTGAAAAAAATATGAATTTTGATGAACATGGACGTGTGTGTGACTGAAAATTATTATTTAAGACTTTATACGCCTGAAATGCTCAGTATCACCGGGGAAATTTACTACGTCACGTTACTAAAATACATCACCAGCATTCTTCAGATAACGCAATGTATAAGCAAACATCAAATAGGCCATATATGATATTATACATAACGAGATTACGACATTGCAAGATTGAGGAATGCCTTTACCAATGACCAGCTTTCGTTGGGTGACATAGTCGGTCTCCCTGAGTCAGCAATTTGTTTCTTTCTTCGACCATGTCACCATATCACACAGCTAAATTTAATCTTCCTGTGTTATGTACTTTTTTCTATATCTGGGTCCTAATCGGGCCCCTGATTCGTCTAGTGATTCATGTCCGGTGACTTGAGGTGTCACATTACACGAGACGAAATGTCTTGGTATTTAACACAGTGATGGTCTCTGTGTGTTCAGTAACGAAATGCAGTGATGCGTATCTTTGATGATGCATACACGCGAAAAAATGGTTTATTCGAGAAAAGTAAATAAAAAAAACACTTGTCGAAAGAATTATTTGAAGTTTTGCCTGTACAGCATTTTTTCACACCAATGAATAAAGTTAAAAAATAAGTTGTCGCATACCATACGCATGACAATTTGACAATTTCGATTTTAGCTTAGAGTAGAAGTATGCAGAAAAATAAGTTACGATAAAGCAAATATTTTTCTCAATATTTAACAATAGATTTAGATGAGCTCTCAATCCAACTAACTCCTCAACCATCCACGACAAACTAATCCAAATGATAGGGCCGTGACTCTTTGCAAACGTTTAGAATTCTTAATTCACTTACCATAGCAAATTCGAGGTTATCATAATTTTCCGAGACTGAGTCAGCCGATATAAGACGGAAAGATGAGCCTCATCAAACGCGGTTTTAAAAGTGAATTTGACAACTTTGGCAGATTATTTTTAGACATTATTATTTTTAGATAAATAGCACATGAGCATGATGGACCTGATCCTTTTGAAATTAAGTTGAAAAGGAATTTCAACTACATGTACATATATTGAATCTGTGCTCAGAGTGGTTGTCATAGTTATTTGCAAGAATTTTTTTTGAGATTTTCGCTTCCGTACATCCTGAAATGCAGCCTTCGCTTGTCTCATAATATTTATTTTTAACTTTCACAACTCGCTCAATAATATTGGCATGATTACGTTAGATTGTATCATATGAGTATAACAATATTAAATCAAAACACAAGAAAAGTGTTCATGACAAAATTCTGTAATTTATTTTCTCAAATTAGTTATTAAAATTCAAATCAACGAGCAATTCAAGTGATGATGTTTCTCAAATTAATATTAAAATTGCTAATATATATATATTTTTTAATTGCACTATTTTAATAGTTTTCCCCTAGACTACTACACGCATGTCTTAAACAATTCCGAGCCAAGAAAATCATTCAAATATAGCTATGGTATCTTCGGTATGCAAAGTGACAAGCAATCGAGAGGAAAATTCTCGGAAACAAAAAGATAAATTTAGAAGAAATTCTATATTGAGCAAAACCTCACCTGAGATGACATGTAAATATGTCCTATAAATAATATGGACATTGTTACCAGTGTATTTTTGTTCCCGTAGTGCAAGTTCCTGATACATGTCAATGGTATGACTTTACAAAGTTTCAATAATAAAATGTCGTGTCCATTATTAGACAATAATGACTCTTTATAGAAAACAGTGGCGTGCAGACAAAAATGGACCGAGAATAAGATTGCTCAGATGGTCAAGCAAAAACTAAGAATAAGATTTCATTGACTGTTGAAAGGTTGTTGCTGTGTTGTCCAGGCATCTTGATCATTTGATATTGAGAGTACGGACTAGCATTGTCTGGAGCATTGACTTAATGAGCGTCTTTAACATCTTAAAAGTTAAGATGATTTTTAAGCATCCCATTTCATCCATGAAGGGTAACGTGGAAAGTACTCAATCTCAAATAGAGTCTGACATGTACTCGTACAAAAATATCCATACCGATATAACAAATTTGAATAGCTAAATTTATCAATATTTAAAATTGATGATTACAGCATTGAGATATCGTCAACAATAAAATATAACAGAACCGTCTGATTCAAACCAAGTCACAGACATAGCATAAATTTGGAAACTAAGTTCAGTACATCAGGTACATTCTTAGTGGATACAAAAGGATTCTGATTGATGGTCTTGCAAAAAACGTATACAAAAAGAGATAAAAGATATATGGTTATCCTTACTTCTTCAATTATGGAACAAAAACATGGACAAAACATTGATTTTATATACATGTATTCAAATTAGAAACCACTGCATTTATTGTACTGAATTCAAAGTCAATCGTCCGAAATCAAACTGCCATTAATGAAGGTGAACTGTAAAAAAAAAAGCAGTTCCAGTTTAACCAAAACCAAATCAAAGATGCGTCGAACTATTATCTGCAATGACAAACCGGACCTAATAATAGGGTAAAATGTCAACATAACAAATACATAACTCCTGAAAAGACCCTTTAAGCAAGATCGAATTCTGCAATGAAAAAAAAGAGTGATTTTTTGTTATTATTGAGATTAAAAACAAATCACTAAAATAAACAACCGAACAACATCAACTTTAAAAGAAGCCGCAATCAAACACCTAGGAAATATTAAGATAGGAGAGGAAAGGGTATATTTAAGAAATTTACGAAATCCCACGAAAAAAGCTAAACGTGCTTTTACACGACTGGTCATCATGTTTAACTCGGGTCAATGATATCTTCTTATTGACTTGGTCTCGACCAATCAAAACGCCCGTTACAACCCCATCATATAATAATTCAATTTGTTGGCGTCGTATTATGATGTAATCTATTGACCTAGACGTAATTCAATTGCACAGCACACATTGCGACGTAATATTGACCAAAATCACCCCAGATTATCAACTATTTTTTAATATTTTCGGAATTTAGGGGAAAAGACTTGTTGTCAGCTGTTTTATATTAATATTACAATCATTACGTTAAAACCGTGTCTGATATATATTTTGTCGGTCGCATTGTTTGCTTGGTTACGCGAATGTCCTTTTAATGCAACTAGCGCGCTCACACATCCCTAACATCAATATATATGAATATATTGATGTATCATTATTCTACCCACGAATACCGTTTGGCGCTCACTTAAAAAAATGTATATGTTTGTTCAATATTGCGAGTCTGGTTAAATTGTGCGCCTGTTTAATCATTAGAAAGCCGTGAAATGTAACATTTGACAGCTTTCTTTAAGTTACTAAGTGTGTATCCATCTGTGTACATAGTGTTTTCATTTTTATCTTTCTTTTTTTTTAATTGAAAATATGTTGTGGACGTATCATGTAAATAATCTCAGGTCAGTTCATTTTTTCTTCCTTTCAAAGTTTACTATTTTACGACAAAAATTGTTGGTCGTATGAGGTATAGAACATCATTCGAATGATTAGAAGAGATGTAGCCATGCTTTTGCTTAAGGCTAGTCTGACACCAGGAACATACAGTAGATGTATTATAATAACATACCGTTTAAAATAGGCACATTAAATCCATTGAATTTTGTTGTTGTTGCTTTTTTAGGAGGCGGATTGAATAATATTAAAATGTATACAGAGGATTAATTTTCAATATTATCTTTCTATTGTTTTCTGACGTCATGTTTCTGCCTATTGAATATCAAATCCAAATACCAAGGTCAACGAGACGTCACAAAAACTGCAAAATGATAACATCCCAAAAATATAAATCTGATCAGGCTGTGATTCAAATAACACCATTATTGCTTCCGGATATAATATAAACATCCAAATCTACAGGGACCTATCAAAATGCAAGTACAAGCTATGAATACTGGCTCACACGTGACAAAATAGAGCGAAATGTGTATGTTTAAGCATACGAAAACGAGTGAGCTTTTACTGACGTCATTGAAAAAAATTGCGACATCAACATGCACATCTGTGAACACTGCAGGATTCTGTTTGCTTTCGATTCCGCATTGTTTTAGTTTCAAGTTTTTGTTGCGGTTTGTTGACAAACATTATGCTGTAATTTCTCACATACACGTAGTATTTGATATATTACAAAACATATTTTCTTTAATTCAATTAAATTCTAGTTATCATGCTATATTTGGGGATGATGCAATTGAGAAAAAATGTCTTGAGGCACTATACTCATCAGGTTTAGTTATTTTGAGCATGACATATGTTTTATTTGGACAGAAACCTATTCATGCTGAAATTGTGTATAATCCCTTGTTCCATCAGGATTAAAAAACAAATTCATGCCTAAATTAATGTTTTTTTATTGTTATAATCATGTGATAGCCACTTTCCTTAATTGGTCTGAAATTGTGGCATTTGAACTCGAAATCTACGATATAGCGTCACTAAAGCGTCACTTTTCGAGGAACATAAATGTTTAAGATAAAATAGGCATAAACAAAATCACCCTTATTGTATAAAAATATCAAGATTTTAAAATTAAAAAACGAGTGCCATTTACCACGGGTTTCAAGTTCCAGGGAAAGCACCAAAACGGTTGCTTAACCTTTACAATTGATTCATTTAACCTACTAGTATATATAAGGTTACGGAATTGTCGCTTATATATCTAGGTAAGTTGTTATTTGTGGTAAGACATCTTAAAAATTAAAATAAGACCTGAGTATTAGGTGTCAGTACATTGACCAATGCAGTCCTTTCTACGAAAAACACAACCGCAAATTTTTAAGAATTGTGTTTTTTTTCTTTTGGGTTCTCCACATATATGTGCAAAGCACATAATAAATTTATCTAGAACTTATGAAAATGTTATTAGGATCTAATATATCGCTTATATCCAACGATTATATTTGGTAGAATGATATTTTAACTCATAACGGCAGTGGATCCTCAAATTGTCATCTTGTTGGAGCAGCATTTAACAATAAGGATTATTACTACATTAAAGGGGTTTAGAAGAGTTTTTTATCATTACTTGATTTAAGTACCCGGATTTCTGAAATCATAGGTTGCAACCAAGCAAATACTCTGATTGTAGATTGTTTCGTGCAAGTTTTCGCGGTGATGCCCTAGATATTTAAAAGCCACTTTGAGTGATTCGATACTCGTTGCCTTCCATGATTTCGATTAGTTAAAAAATTACAGATTTTTTCTTATGAAATAAAACAAGCCACAATGAACTGAATAGACTGCGTTCATTTTCCTAGAAAAGGCAAGAGGTGCTAGTTTGTATCAAAAATAACACATCAAACGTTAAATCTGGACCAGTTAAGATTTTTTTTGCATTTACATCATTGCGCAACTTTTATATTTATGCAGTGAGTCAGAATTTGCATTTTCATGTCTCAAAATACACCCATGGGTCCTGGAATTTTGCAATGCATGAATGAAAGAAAAATACGCGAAACGAAATCATAAGCGATTCTAGGGCGCATCACACCTTTGTCATGTCTCAAGCCTTTTAACTTTTAATAAACAATACAAAAAAAAAATACGTTTCATGTTGTGATTTTAGGGATGCAACAATAAAACATGTCCATTTGCATTTTCTTATTTTGCGGTTGTTACAATTCAGCCTTCCAACAAACTACTAACCCGATCCGGTAACAATTCAAAACTTAGTCTTTCGAAATGTTGTTATCCGGATTTCATTAAGAGCAGTGATTCCAAATAATTATCTTATTAAAACAAATACCGGGTATTACTATTTCGTCTATACAATACTTTGTCGAACTGTCTCATTCAAATAATCTTTCAGAATGATGCAACAGCTTGAAGACTATAGCAAATACCAAAGAAACACAGCATATCTTAAAGCGAGCTGGACATTTGGCCTTTAAGGGACACCCTGCAGCTAAGTAAAAGTGCCGATTCCCCAATTTTATAGTTAATACGCCGTTTGATAATACAAAAACTAAAATCAAATACATTCCTGGTGGATCTTGCGCAGTCGCAACGTCTGACTGTTCTAGTTATGATCTTCTATGTCATTAGGAAAATGTTGAATAATATTTAAAAATAATGGACTTTCTTATCATGTTAATTAAGGCTAAAACATATTTTTAACTTTCTAGAAGACAAATGCTTTTTGATGATTTATAATTGGGCTGCATGTAAAGGCCATATTTAAGCGGAAATACAAGAATATGCTTTTTTCGACATAAAAAAAAACATAACGGAGATTATTTTCCTGTAAAAATTATTAATGCATAAAGGTACTAAATAAAGATATCACTTTCTTTCACAGAAACCCCTTTCCTTTTTCCCATTACTTGCAAATTTTAGGGCATATCAATTATGTATATCTACGATGCCTTTCAGTGTCGCACCTTACAAGTGTAGCTATGGCGCCATTTAGCAAGTTTTACAATGGAACAATGTGATGAAAAATATATTTGTGGGAGGACCAATATATTTGTAGGCGGAAGCAGGGAAGTAGGTGGAAGGGTGGGAGCAAGGGAGGGGAGGGTGGTTTAGTTATTTTTGAATGCTAACGCTTGCTTGTTGATTGAAACACTAGACATTGGTTGGACAGGTGGGTTGCAGTTTAAATAGGTATTTATAATTTCTTGTCATTCAAAAGATACTGGAAAAGTTGCAATATGTTCCTAAGCAAATTAAATATTCATGTTTGCTGGGATGGTTTATTATTATTATTATTTTTTTTTCAATATCAATATTCGTTTGTAAATTTGTTACTTATGTATATCTTTAAAACCTGCTTCTTGGATTTGTAAGAGAAAACCAGAATGCAGTTTTGACCTACTACCTTTTACCCTTCTTCCAACATAATGCCAGCCAAGTTTCTAATGCATTATACCGTTTCCTCTTCCTGGTGTGTAGGCATATGAAAAACAGATTAACTAAATAACAATCGAGTCAAAAGCCTATTAATTGCACAATTTACTTCAGAATCAACTCACTCCCAGTGTCCGAATTAGCCGAATTAGCCTGATGGTCGTCTTTTAGTTCAAAACGAGGCTGTAATATGATAGAGAGGCTCTGGTGAGTGTGTGGGCGGGACGAGCGTGATATCCATTTAGGGTTTATGCGCTTGATTTGTCGTTCATCATCTCTCCCGGGTGGGTTTTTTACTTTACATATAGCAAATCGAGCTATCGTCCCGGGCAATAATGTGGCTGGTAAATTCATTTCGTGTATTAATACAGCAGTCATCATAATATATCATAAAGACTTTTTATGCCTTTTTGTATATTTGATGACGTCTAAACGTGTCTCTCCCGGGGTTAGCAAAGTTTGTTGTCACCTACTTGCAATAAACATAATGGCGACATTATATGAAGATATAAATAGAACTGTTAATAAAATGATGCATGTTGAACTTAGCGTGCTGAAATCGGTCACCACCTAAACTGATCATGTTGTAAGCATAATGCTATTAGAATCTACATCTAATATATGATCAAAAGTGACATTTTGTTGTCATGCCGTATCGGTACATCAAAATCGGTCAAAACTATGGCCTAGACTCAAACCATACCTGGTTTCCGATTAGCCCTAAAGAATATTTTTTTTCTTTTCATGTCCAAACCTGTCATCTCTAGACATAATGCACAAACGGATGTAGGAACACTCCCCCTATGACCGTCCCCCCCCCCCCAGGAACACTCACCCCCTTTTTTGGTAGGAACACTACCCCCCATGAACACTCCCCCTTTACGAATTTTCAGTAGTTTTTAATTTAATGAAATTTCTAAAATGTTGCAATGTGATTTATATATACATTATACAAATGACAAGCATATACTTGAATTCAAATTGTTAAACGCCCAACGTATAGCGATTTT
>LQRL01151545.1:0-11271 GCA_001703475.1 Hydroides elegans
AAATATAAAATCACAGAGAAGTCATAATTCAACGCACAATGTTATTGCAATTAAATAATACACATGTATTTCAAACGTGTAATGAGTACTTTGAAAAAAAGTTTATGTAAAATGTTTATTTGATTTAAACATAGTGGTAAATATTCCCCCAAAAATGGGCCGAGATTGTTTGTTTTTGTTATCAATAGAAAACGGGCCGAGTTCGAAAGGAGGCCGAGATGGAAGTATATTGAAAATGGGCCGAGTTCGTAAATGGGCCGAGATTGAAATCGGGCCGAGATGTCTCGAAATCACTGTTGCACATGTACGCTAAACAATAAAAAATAAACGGTTTGGTCAAATCTGTACTTTGACATTTCACTTTTTCATAATAAGAGAGCGCTAAACAGTTTATGTGAAATAAACAACCTACTCAACATTCATTTTTGTTGACCTACGTGAGTCATCAATAGACAAAAAGGACAGCGTGCGGGTTTGCAGGTTGATAAATATTATTATTTTCATTGTAGGTTTTCAGACAACGACTAGATATTCGTCCAACAAAGCCCTGAACACAATGGACAAATAATAAAAGACAAAGCAAACCAAAACCACGATCGTGTGATGATTAATCCAACGAGCCCGATTGAATAGCCAATCAATTAGTTGCTTCTCAAGCAATCGATACTCATCATTATGACAATCGGTTGAGGGGATAGAACGCGAACAATAGTTACACCGATTACCATTTAAACGGATACGGGCTCTCCGAAAATTACCTCACCTCCATCGAACAGGACATTTTGCCTAATAATCCATATGGCAGTGTATGAGACAAATCATTTAATGTCTGCGTAAATGTCGTTTTAAGGTGACACTCACGTGGATTTCGATTCGAAGGAATTGAAACTATTTCAGTGCTTACTTAATGAATCATCTTTATATAGAGCACCAAAATTAACTGTAACTGTAGGCTGTAACATTTTTTAGTTTAAAATTGAGAGTGATATTGTTTATACAATCCAAGTCTCGCCTACGATGATAGTCATAGGTGCACATCTGCATATATATTGACCGAATAGGTTGGCTGTTGGATTTTTCAAAATGAATAGCTATATAATGTTGATCAAGATAACTATTTGATCATGACCTCGAAAAAAAACAAGATTGTCAAGGGTTTGACAATGACCCAGCTTTAGTGTATAGCTTAAGGTATTTAAATACTTGTACATGTGTAACGTTTCTTTAATATGTGCACTAAGTGTGCAAGTAAATAAAAAGACGGAAAAATATAAGACCAAATTTGGCGGAAATGGCGAAGTCCACCATGGCGACCACAATGGTTCGATCGTCATCAAGAGCACAATCCATAATGAGGTGAGCATATAGAAACGGGAGCAGGACAACTCACCCAAAAACCAACTCATCCAAAACAAAAATGGTCAACTCACCCAATTTCTTGGATAACTCACCCAAGTTTTTTGGACAACTCACCCAAATTTTAAGTCAACTCACCCAAGGTTTTTGGACGACTCACCCAAATATTTGGACAACTCACCCAAATTCTTTTATGCATAAAAAAACCTAAGGGTCCTAATTTTGGTATTAAGTGGGTATGATATATACATAAAAAATAAAAATTGCAATATAAAAACATTTAAAAAATCGAAATTGAAATTAAATAATATTGGTTTATTGTTTTCAATCATTATTGAAAAACTCTGATTGGATATTAAATTTGAGTCAAATTTTATATATGATTTATGTTTTTGATTTATGCTGCCAGATTATGATTGCAATTGGTATTGAATGAATTCCTTACGCGATGGGATCAATTTCATCCACGAACGCTCATCGATTCGCGATTATCCCGGATGCAGACCACGCGCTACTATTGTTCAATTCAGATAAACAACTGTGCTAAGGGAAATGTCTGTGCTCAGGGAAACGTCGTTGCTCAGAGAAACGGTGCGTCCAATGAAATGTTTCTTTACCAGAGCAAGTTATTTCAACGAATTCTCACACCCGGAGCAAACATTTTCAGCACATTTCGATTCCATTTGTAATTGGGTGCATGCCAATTTAATGCATGAAAATTTTAAAACATCAAATACACCATTTCCTTCTGCAAAACTCCATAACAACAGAAATAAAAAGACAGGTTGCATCATTTAACAAGAAAAATGTTTTCTAAAGAATTTTAGACATTAAAACAACTTGGGTGAGTTGACCAAAATATTTGGGTGAGTTGACCAAAGCGCTTGGGTGAGTTTGTCACAACTTGGGTGAGTTGGTTTTTGGGTGAGTTGGTTTTTGGGTGAGTTGTCCGACATCCTATAGAAACTTGTGTTAAAGTTTGAATGGTCTATGATCAAAACTGTGGGAGAAGATGCAAAACCAAATTGGGCGGAAAAGACGAAGTTCACCATGGCGACCACAATGGTTCGATCGTCATCAAGAGCACAACCCATAGGAGGTGACCATATAGAAGCTTGTGTTAAGGTTTGAAAGGTCTATGATCAAAACTGTGGGAGAAGATGCAAAACCAAATTGTGTGGAAAAGGCGAAGTCCACCATGGCGACCACAATGTTTCGATCGTCATCAAGAGCACAATCCATAATGGGGTGACCATATAGAAGCTTGTGTTAAAGTTTGAAAGCTCTATGATCAAAACTGTGGGAGAGGATAGGGTTTGTAGCTAACAGTTTTTTAAAAATATATATGACCAAATTGGGCGGAAATGGCGAAGTCCACTATGGCAACCACAATGGTTTGATCGTCATCAAACGCACAATCCATAATGAGGTAACCATATAGAAGCTTGTGGTAAAGTTTGAAAGCTCTATGATCAAAACTGGGGGGAGAAGATAGGATTTGCAGCTTAGAGATTTTTTTACTATATATAAGACCAATTTGGGCGGAAATGGTGAAGTCCACCATGGCGACCACAATGGTTTGATCGTCATCAAAAGCACAATCTATAATGAAGTGACCATATAGAAGCTTGTGTTAAAGTTTGAAAGCTCTATGATCAAAACTGAGGGAGAAGATAGGATTTGCAGCTAAGAGTTTTTTACTATATATAAGACTAAATTGGGCGGAAATGACCAAGTCCACCACGACGACCAAAATGGTTCGATTGTCACCAAAAGCACAATCTACAATGAGGTGACCATGAAGAAGCTTGTGTTAAAGTTTGAAAGCTCTACGGTCAAAACTGTGAGAGGAGAGTTTTTTTTTTTAAAGTTTACGAAATAACTAACTAACTAACTAATTAACTAACTAATTAACTAACTAACGGCGGACGGACACCAACCGATTGCACAAACCCAGTTTTCGTTTCACGAAAGCTGGGTTAAAAAGAAGAGTAGATGCTAGGACAGATGCCGATGGTAGGGGGGCTCGATTCCGATTGGTCCTGTTTATTAATATGGCATCTAACGGAGAGTTGCAAAAAGTGTGCCATGAATATGTTTACAAAAGTATTGCTTTTAAAAAACGTATACTCAAAGAAAACATACAATGAAACCGTTTTTGTTCTTTATGACTTTTGTAAGAACGTTTTAGCAAGGAACAAAATCGCTCAGTCGTAAAGTTTTTTTTCTGTCATTAACGAATTCCAAAGGAGCTTATTCCAGATTCCAACGTAGTTCGTTCGATATCAAGTAACATATGCCAGAAGCTTTTTATGCATATATAGATCATATTTCGTATAGAGTATTCTTTGCATCAAGCACGAAAGAAACTGAGCAAAACCGAGGTCTATGCTGTCTGAGAGCTGTTGTAACAAGCAACGCTAACCTTTTCATCCTACGTATACATTGCCGTAAAGCACAGATATTTCTTTCATGATTGATCAGGATACCAAATGGGCCCTTGTATCCTCTTATATTATATTTAATAATACAGTTTATCGGTTCATATTTTGGTCAAATATAAAATCAAGTTACAAAGATGTCGGTAGTCACTATAAATTATGATCAATCAATAATATTACAACACGAGTGCTACAGCTTATCAACACAACTATTTGTTTCATAGATCAGTTGAATGACAACTTTTTTACTGAAGTTTTCCTTTGAAAGTTTTTAACATAATAGATTGATTATAATTATTAGAATTTTCCTATCTCACAAATAATTATCATCCTATAGCGCAATAGACATGTTAACGTAATGAATATGCGTAAAAGCATTAACGATTTTCAATTTTGAATTCGTTTTGAAATCTATTAATTCTATTTTTTATTCAGAATTTATCAATATTCCGACTTTCTCAACATTCTTGTTTAATATTAATTTATATTTTATAAAAACGCCATAAATCAATCGTAAAGAATTTAAATTGTACTCAAACAAGTATACCCTAGGCTATTTATGTGTTTTTTTTTTTTGAAATTTTCTTCAAATTACATAAGTCCTTTCACTTTCAAATAAATAGTTAAGACGCTAAAGATACTCTTATTTACTTAACATAAAGTTTTAATCAATTATTTCGTATTTTATCCATACTTACAGTGTTTGTCTGCCTATTCCGCTCACTCGACTGTAGCTTATCACCACTAGTTTCGTGCGAATACCTTTCACTCTCTTTCTTTTTAGCCTCGCATTCGCTCAACAAGAAATTATCCTCTACTCCGATCGGGTTGCTAAACTCGTCAAAGACTTCACGATGACCTTCTTGTACAGACAACTCAGCCTTTTCCTGAACGTCTTTTTCACACGTTTGCTCAATATTATTATTCTCAGCCATAGTTAGGAATTTACATACTCCCGAATATTTAATCCTATAAATATCTATTTGTAGAAGCCGTTCATTTAATCATGCGATCTCATTTGTATTCGCTCGGAATAATTCTAAAAGATTTTTGGCAAACTACTTGTGCGGATCCTTTTTCAGAAAGAAGCTATTTTATTTTACTAATCACCCTACGTCAGCCAATATTTAGGATATCTCAAGTGGTATAGCAGTGTATGTGTATATGTCGTAGTCAATCTGTGAAAACCGCGTATGTTGACATTCACTGAATTTTTCAGTCAATGTCAACATACGCTGATTCACTCAGCGTATGTCAACAATGCCTAAAATTTTCAGGCATTGTCAACATACGCTGAAAATAACCCCGAAAAATTACACAGATTGACTAAAATAATATTCGATAAATAAATCATGTTCGTAAAGTAGCAACGCGCTTATAGTTTAATGTATCAAATAATATTTATTTATTATGCTTTAGGATAAACTTAGTCTCAATAAAAGGACTATGTAAGGTGAATATAAAAGACCTTTAGATATGTAAATATGAGCGTTGCTGGATTCGATTGCACAATTGCAATTGTAATGTAAGAGTGGTGGAATATGGGTTCGTCTTCAAAAATGATTCGAATTATGTGTGATGAATATTGCTAGCAATGCATGATCCTTTGGATAAATCTTATCAATCCACAATTGCACATTTCTCTGTCTTTTGTACATGATGATCATAAAAGGCCTTTTACTATATGAATATGAACGTTGTTCGATTCGATTCAACAATTGCAATGGGTATTCAAGCATTATGATTAATGGGTTTAGTCCATGCTATAATTCGAATTATGTACTGCACATTGCTATCTATACATGATCCTTAAGATATATCTAATTAAACCGAAAAAAAACATGGTCTTCGGTCTGTTAAACAATTAAGAAAAAAGAGGCATCACATTCAATAACACTAATCCTATTATTTAGCCTTTGTTATTTCAAATTTATCGTTGATTTATTTTTGTGGAAGTGTATTACCCTATGAAAATACATTAAATTCTGATTCAGAGTGATGATTTAAATAAGCATACAATAAGTTTAGCCTATCACAATAATATAATCATCAAAAATCATCTCAGTCAATCTGTGTAATTTTTCGGGGCAAATTTCAGCGTATGTTGACAATGCCTGGAAATTTTAGACATTGTTGACATTCGCTGAGTGAACCAGCGTATGTTGACATTGACTGAAAAATTCAGCGAATGCCAACATACGCGGTTTTCACAGATTGACTACAACATATACATATGAAATAACTGCTTTATTAAGCAATGGTACTGGAGTGAAATAAAGATCTTGGCACATACAATCGATTTCAGGGCCAGAAATAGTCTACCTTGAACCTTGTACCCATTCTTATTCATTCAACGAGGGAAAACACACATCAATAATTATTATATTGTAATAATGACATACTTATTCTTACAGCATTGCCTTTTTGTATATAGTGACATAGAAAATATATCGATTCCTATTTCAACCTTCAAGAAAGTGTGTTTTAAATGTTTTTTTGTAGTATATAATATAATTATTACCTTTTTCAACAATATAGAAATAGGACACTGTGTGGTAATAATGTTTAAGTTTATACTAAAATTTACTGATCGCTCTTTATAATCGTGCATATCTAAAAAAAGGATTATTCCAAAATTCAATTTAAATATGAACCTAGGGAAAACATATAAACGCGATTTTATTTCAAACGAAAAATACTAAGCCCTACGTTTTCTAAACTAGCGACACTCTGTAGGATTTTTGGAAAATCTTAATTCCCACCCTGATAAATATTTTGTATGTGTAAAAATAATATCAACAAATACAACAAAAAGTAGAACGCTGAATTGGTATGTTAAGGAATCGGGGCACGAAGGTTGTTATAACAAAGGGCTTTGAATTCAATTTGAGAGCATATCTGTTTATGCAGTTGTTGATTATAATGCAATACTTTACCACAACAACAATCGATTCAGTTTTCAACAAGACTCCTGCGTGTCATATTGTGAAATGTCAAGTCTTGGTGTCGATTCCATCCTTGACCTACTGGTCCCCTAACAAAGTGACTTCTTAATCCACATTTTTCTCGACTTTGTTTTTCAGCTGCATGGAATAAGTTAATAGGGATACGATCCATGTGTCGTACCAAGCTACTCCCTATGTTGTTTTAGGATTTCCAACACGTTAGATAAATTAGTTATTCAATCATTAATGGTTTGTTTTATGAGTAAAGGTGTGTAACCTTGTGAAATATTATCGGGCTTTAGCAAATACGTATTTGATAAATAACGAGCGTGCATTGAGCATGAAGTCAGGTCTATAATGACAATGTTTCATGACAAAATTATGTAAATATACACAATCATTACGAGTGACTTCATAACTGAGACCAGATCACTGCTGTAGGCAAAATGACTTTCATTTTATTAGACAGGTGGGTAAACTATAGGTTTTTTTCCGCTATTTTTTCACCTTCGCTCTTAAATTCACATAGCATTTTGCAATAAATATTGTTTGATTCCAAAGTTATTTGTTGATTAGTTCATCATGCTTTCCCACAGCGTAAATTGTTTTAGCAAATATAATCAATTGTGCTTATGAATTTTAAAATGTTAATCTATTCATTGATATGCCTGACGTAGAATTACTGACGTGTATAATGTTAGTACACCCAAACGAAAAGTAGGGCTGTGTCGGGTCGGGTATTTTGCAACCCGAACAACCGAAATTAATACCAAAACCGACCCGATACCCGACCCGAAGTGCTCAGGACATGATTTCCTAGGGTCTCTAATATGTACTCTACAGGATATTACATTATTTTTTTATATTAATATAAGATAAACGAAAATCACATCTTAATTCTTATTTAAATAACAAAATTCAATTAAAACTTACCTTAAATACTTTATATGATTAAACATTTAAAACTGCTAATCAAAGATAATTCTTATGAGTTTAATCAATTTTCATTTCTTCCCATAATGAACTTTTCGGGTACCCGAACCGAAATTTTTATTCGGGTACCCGAGGCGATTGTCGGATACCCGACTACCCGAGATTCCCCACACAGCCCTAACGAAAAGTAATATTGACGGACAACCAGTTTTACCACATAACTCAATATTACCCATTCCGTGCAAAAATAATGCGAGCCACCTCCCTTTAGGATAACATTTCAATGATTGTCCCAACATTTTGCATTTCGAATGCTTTAGCGAGCCTGTATGCAGCACTGAGATATGTAGACTAAACACTGTAACTTAAAAGCTTAGAAAATTATCATATGATTCGGGAATCAAAACCTAGGCTTAGACTTTTAACGAGACTAAACTCTATAAAGGAAATTAAAATCCTTAGACTAAAGATCAAATTAAAAATATTTAATGATAATTTCCGCATAGCATCGACAAAATAAATTAATTTTATGATCGACACAAACTCAACCGGTATAATGTGCCGTTAAGTTTATACAAATTAAATGTAAGAAAATAAACTTAGAGATAAGTCCCTCTTTCCTGGCATGGTCGTTTCGGTTTAAACTTTAAAATGAATTGATTTAATATGAGGCGTAAGCAGTCCTGTCAATTGTTGTCTGATCATTAAACTTATTAATTGACTTACAGTTCTCGAGATATTTCTCAGCGGAGCAAATAATATTTCTGTCTCGTTATCCATAGTCTAATGTTCACCACTTCATGCTTCCACATCCAAAATCTGAAATTGAAAGGAAAGAAAATCATCATTTAGTCTACAAAATTTGTTTTATACATTCGCTAACATAGGTTCGGAGTATCATAATAAAATGTAATTGTTTGATTTGTAAAAGTTTCCCCTCTACCCTAGTCTACTGTAACAAGGAAGTATTTGTGAAACACGAAAAGGTCCCAACCGCCCCCGATTCGAAGGGGTAATGAATATTTCGTATATGCTCATGTTTTGAATGGAAACTCACAACTTCTGAGTATATTGGCCGAATTTCGGCCATTTTCCGGTGGTCGAATTAGGCCGAAAAGGCACATCTACACGCCACGACCTTTCATATGAGCATATTCCCAGGTCGCTATGACCATCCGTTACAAAGAAACAGCATGGAAAAGCTCATGTTACGAAAAACCGTTGTTTTTTTTTAATGAATTTTCGGCCATTTTCGGCAATTTCCGATGGCCGAAAGTGCCAAAAGGCACATCTACACGCCAAGACCTTTCATAGGAGCCTATTCCCAGGTATCTACGACCATCCGTTACAAAGAAACATCCTGGAAAAGCTTATGTTTCGAAAAAAAACAGCTGTTTTGGCGATTTTGGCCAATATCGGCCATTTCCAGTGGCTGAAACTGGCAGCAACTGTCAAAAGGCAGATCTACACGCTAAGACCTTTCATATGAGCCTATTCCCAGGTCTCTACAACCATCCGTTAGAGAGATACAGTTTGGAAAAGAATCGTTGACGGACAGACGGACGGACAGACTGACACCAAAAATCTATAGGCTCCCAACCTTTGGGGTTGGAGCATAACAAGCACTGTTGTACAACAACTAGCTCGATCATGTTGAAAGTTATATGATATATGTTATTGACGTTAAGACTCAAGTAGCTAGTTAAAAATAAAATTTTATTATGATACTCCAGGCATATTGGATCCATCAGTCCATCAAAATAGACTCGGTTATTGAAAAGATGGTGTCAAAATCAATGTGAAAATTTTCGATAATTGTTCTAATTTGCATCGTAAACGATAACTTAAAAGTAAAATACGACACGTAATCTATTTGTATTATCGTATACATATCTAAATGCATTTGATAATTCTATTGATTATATCCATGCATTTGTACAATATTGCATTGGGGTAAAAATAATTTTGACTGTATATGTGCCTATACAGTATATTACAAGTTTTTGCTCAAACGAAAGAGTACGAGGTAATCGGTAAAAGTATGATTTTTAATTCATTCATTGAATTCGATCATCATGCACACATTAATAGAGACCATTATTTATCAAAAACTGGACATTTATCCGGTAGAACATGTATGGCCCGCCAGTCATTAATCAGTGATGCCAACATGATCACATGAACTGCACATAGAATTAATGTATGTATTAATGGAGCATTTGTGCAACAAGAGAAGGCCCCGATCGCTCAAAAGTCGAATATGTAAGATCTTTTGGCTGCATACACATATTTTTGCAATTTTCTACCAGTTCCGTTTAGCTGAATTCATCCCATACCTGAATTAATCACCTTTGTCCTTCATGTATGTGTACACTTGTTTAACGGGCAGGCAACCTATCATAGGCAACCTATCACAGGCAACCTATCATAGGCAACCTATTACAATCACCGTCTAGTGATATACACATTCAATTACCAAGTACCCAATTGTAAGTGCACACTACTGGGTGGGAAGAGGCGGAGATATTGCATACCACGATGTCCGAACTTGATCGGGAATCGAACCCATGGCCACTGGTCAGGAGCCCGGCACCTTAACCGCTCGGCCACCACGTATATCAAGCGCTTTCTAATGAGCCTATAAGGCTATAACCATGTCTCTACAACTCTCCGTTCAAAAGTCCAAGCCTATACAAGCTCAAGTTTTGAAGAAAAAGATAGAACGCAATTTTAGCCAATTTGAGCGAAATCAGAAATGGACCAAGTAGGTTGAATCCATCAAAAGGCATATCAAGAGCTTTGCATAAGGTCACCTAACAAGTGTCAAGGTTCTTGCAGGGGGCGGGGTATTTGTTCAGACTAATTAATCTTGCATTAAAACAAAAACATCAAAACTAGGAACCGATGGTGCATACGAGATAGACCAATAGCAACAAAAACTTCTTCATATTCTATGGAGAAAATACTTCATATTTAGTACAGTCAACCAAAAAGTGTATCATCATTTTTCTGATGCTCGGTGGAGAGTAACATTCGTGTACACAATGTAGGCTATGAGAACACGAGACGCTTAGCTACTAGGCAGCCTCTATTAATCAGCCTCTAATAAAATATTTTGCTCGATATATTTTCATAATAAAATCAATAAATAGCTTGACCATATCGAAACGTATATACGAGTATTTGTGTTTTTTGGGAAATTCCAGCAAAGCTTGACATAAACATAGTATGAGTGTTTTGATTGATCACGTGCTCGGCTGCACATCATTCTTATATCATAGTACTAGGCTGACTGAACTGAATAGATTTTGTCACGTGACGCAATGTTTTAATTTTACGTCACGTACTCGTATACTCCACTTTGCCCAAGTTTGGGGCATCATGATAATACCATCAATTAATATATTCTTTGCAACACAAACAAAGCGTGCAGTGTTTTGGTTTTGATTATGAAAAATATGTTTAGAATTGACCATTTACCTTGAAAATCAAAGTATTTCGTTTCGTTTCGTTTTATTTATTCACAAATCCTTGACATGCAAAGGACACAGTGATAATACAAACATAACAAAAGTATAGCAAATGTAAAATTCAAC
>LQRL01151572.1:10021-22888 GCA_001703475.1 Hydroides elegans
TCACCCTAAAACAATAGTTAAATACATAAGATATGAAGTGTTAAATGTTATTGGTCCTCGTTGCAACCGGTACGGAAAGTTGATTATCACGACTTCTCCCAGTCTCAAGACCATTTAAAAAGTTCTCTGTTTTGTTTGTTTTGTTTTATCATTCAGCATTTCAACAAATAGTATGCAATGAATATAAGTACAGTATACACATAGTAAAGTACATTGGCAAAATTTGTTAAACAACCAAGGATAAACCTTGAAAGCCGGATTGGCTTATTTCCAAAGGGGTCCTATAATTTCCAAAGTGGTCCTGTTCGTCATGGACCATAAAATTTCGCAATCCGAAGTTTTATAAAGAAGAGCATCCTTTTGGCATTGAGCTTTCGACAAACAAAACGCACATTGTCTTGCAAAAATTATTGTGAGTCTGAACCAGACATGGATTTTAGATTTTAAGCCAGTATCGATTATATTTACAAGTAACTAGTAATACTGCTAGCATTATCGAAGAATATGAGTAGGAGTTTCTTTTGGTTTTTCGTCTCAAACCAGGCTGTTGTAGTAGCTAACGGTACATGTTCCGACTTTGTTTGTCCTCAGGGACCAGGTGAGATTCCAGTACAAAATGGAATCGATAAAGATGTTGCCGCCACCGCACAAGGTGTGAATGAATTGACCTTTGAGGAAGACGAAGAAGAAGCGTTTTATACAAAAGATTTGCCGCAACATGCATGTTCGTAAGTATCAAAGTTATAAATCGATCATCTGATACGATGTATCATTACTTTAACTTGACTATTTTGTTACGAAAACAAGAATTATAAACAGGGTAATAAGGATCTTCCATTTCTAGCTTTTAATATAACATTTTACTTATTTTTCAGTTACTGTGGAATTCACGATCCTGGATGTGTAGTTCTGTGTAATCTGACGAAAAAGTGGTTTTGCAATGGACGTGGAAATACATCCGGCAGGTAGGATTCAATCAAATAAATGACATTTGATATAAACATCTCATTGAAATCCTTAAGAAATTTCACATAACATGTAGAGGTCCTAAATTTTACTTGTAGCAGTGTGCGAAATAAGGATTTTGAAGCCGGTGGCCATCGGGCCACCGGGTTCCCAAAAGCCGGTGGCCCAACCGAGAACCCGGTGGCCATTTTTTTTTCATAAATCATATATACCCGGTAGATGAAATCAAGGGTAAACTTTCACCCTAAATCGTCACCTCAAACCACACTCGCACTGATGAAACAACACCGTACTGCAAAAAGCACATTCGCAAAATACGTTTTAACTATTTTACAATACCCTGAAGTGCGAGCGCCGTAGGCGCGAGCGCAAATTTTTACGGAAGCTTCTTATGGAATTTTATCTGTCGAGTATTGAAATCGTCAAGGATTGCATTCGCACCAGCGCGAGTCTTATCTAAAACGACACTCGCGACCAAAAGGGTCGTTGATTTACAAATGTACTTGACCCCTAAGGTGCACCTTTATGTAATGTGAAGGAACAAGCAAAACCAAAAAACCAAAATTATTTAAATACAAAAATAAAGGAAGATAAATATATCAAAATTCTCAAGTAGGTATGAATTGTTATCAAAGAAAACAAATGCTTTTCAAAGGCTAGATTTCTCTTCTGTTCATGTTGTCTTAAAAACTTTTATTCATCATATGTGAAAGCACTCTCTATATCAATAATGGCTTTATACTGAAATCTGATATATTGTGTATTAATTTTATATATTGATGCTAAATATTGGCGGTGGCCATTTTGGCCACCGGGTTTTGAAACCCGGTGGCCAGACGGGATTTTAGGGAGCCATTGGCCACCGGGCCACCGCTTATTTCGCACACTGTTGTAGACATGGTCATGTGAGTGACTAATCTAGTATAGGAAGTACGCAGTACGCCAATATTAGGGGGATAACACGGGTCTCGTTTCCCCTCTTTTGCAACCTCAATAAACGAAAGTAACCATTCAGGTTTCAATCTTCACAGGTGGCACATCCCTGATTTTTGTAACTTCCTAATCTAGTGAGCCACTTTATGACCGATAATTACAAAACTTTTCGTTGTGTCATAAAAAACAACAACACACAAAAAATAATAATAAGAAAAAATCCCATTAATGATTAATGACATAATTCTCCATCACAGCCACATCATCAACCATTTGGTGCGCGCCAAATCGAAGGAGGTGACCCTGCACAAAGACGGGCCACTTGGCGAGACAGTGCTCGAGTGCTACAACTGCGGATGTCGCAATGTCTTCTTGCTCGGCTTCATCCCGGCCAAGGCCGATAGTGTGGTCGTGCTGCTGTGCCGCCAGCCATGTGCCGCCGCGACCAATTTGAAGGATATGAATTGGTGAGTGCAGTATATATGCTCGTCCAAATTCATTAATGTCAATCAAAACATTTTTCGACAGTTTGTAGCAATTGGCACTGACCTTTGTTTAGCTTTATCAATGAGTTTCAAATGATAACAAAAACCTGGCGTTTGAGCATGTTAAACTATGTTGAAATGGAATAAAGGTGATAGACTCAATTTAACACTACTTTTTTGTCACATCAAACAGGGATCCGTCTCAGTGGGCACCCTTGATCCAAGACCGTCAGTTCCTGCCCTGGCTTGTCAAGGTGCCCTCTGAACAGGAGCAGCTGCGTGCTCGCCAGATCTCGGCGCAGCAGATCAATAAGCTGGAGGAGCTGTGGAAGGACAACCCTGAGGCCAAGCTGGAAGACCTTGAGAAACCGGGTGTTGACGAGGAGCCGCAGCAGGTCATGCTCAGGTAAAAGAAAGGTCATATCAGTTTTAGCCTTCGGTCGATAAATTTCCTCAATGTTTAAGTAATTAGTATTGTAAAAAAAAAATGTGTTTGATCTGCAGTTGTTTGATGTCTCTGTTATATACTCATGATACTCTTTAGTAACCATGTTAACCCAAAGTGTGATTAATAAATAATAACAATAATCAGAAGCTTGATCATGCCATTCTCATATCTTTCGTATCAGGTACGAGGACGCGTACCAGTACCAGAACATCTTCGGACCGCTTGTGAAGCTAGAGGCGGACTACGACAAGAAGTTGAAGGAGTCGCAGACGCAGGACAACATTGTTGTGCGCTGGGACACTGGCCTGAACAAGAAGAAGATTGCCTACTTCCACTTTGCAAAGACCAACGACGGTAAGGGCAGGTTTTGTACATGGATTGTACGGTTGACCCTGCTTTTATGCTTTGAGTTTGACTTGTAATTTTCTCATCAATTTTGTTCAGCAGCTTGTATTTCGTTTAAAAGAGCTGCAATAAAACGTCATGTTATTGTGCAGAGTGTGTCAATTATATTGGTTTCTTTTTGACAGACATGAAGCTGATGCATGGAGATGAGCTTAGATTGCGTTACCTTGGTGATCGACAGAAACCCTGGTCAGGAGTCGGGCATGTCATCAAAATTTCCGATAGTATCCTAACTTATTCGAGATCCTTGTCAAACAGAAGTATAAAAGTTTAAAAGACTTGCGTATAAAATCACATTAATTTATTTTGACTGGCTTGATGTTGAATCCAGACAACCTTAGCCCAACGTTCAATGATAACTAATACTAGGTAGTACAGTGCTAATAAGGGGCTTCAAGAACTTTAATAGATATGAATAATAAAGGGCTCAGTATTGAAAATGAAATGTAAATATCCTTGACAACCTGATGAGACTTTGGCGACGAGGTGGCGATCGAGCTGAAGAGCAATGCGGGAGTACCTACCGACTGTACGCACAACTTTGTTGTCGACTTCGTCTGGAAATCAACGTCATTCGACAGGTAAATCACATACAAGTTTATGTTTAAGCACATCTAACGTGCGAATATGTAAATTAGATATAGTAAGAATAGCAAACAGTGATTCCGCCTGGATTTTGTATGAACTTAAAAAAAAACCTAAGGCACTTTAAAAACTCCTACTCAGTCTCGAAAATTCTTTACGGTCGTCCTTTGCTAAAGATATTGATCAAAGTAGGGTTTCGTCCCGTTGTAAGCCATCGCATATCTGGCTTGTCCGCACCCTTTGGCTTACCAAAAAAAGTTATCCATTCGTACTTACATTATATTTTATCCGCTGCTACCAGAATGCAGGCAGCGATGAAGACGTTCGCCGTGGACGAGACGTGCGTGTCGGCCTACATCTACCACAAGCTGCTTGGCCACGAGGTGGACGACGTCGTGAGCAAGTGCGCGCTGCCCAAGCGCTTCTCGGCGCCCGGCCTGCCCGAACTCAACCACTCACAGGTCTATGCGGTCAAGACCGTGCTGCAGCGCCATCTCAGTCTCATTCAGGTAGGTTATGCTTTCACCAGACATTATGATTTCTCTTAACTTAATAAGGCAATGACAACCAAGTCTTTACTCTTGCATGTTGCAAGTTCGGCTTGCCGTCCAAATTCTTTCTTGGTGCCATAATTGGAGGCATAGCTTGAAAACCAGTCTACAGATAAACCTTGGACCGCTGCATCAGGTATCCCCCACTATCATTCAATCTCGCATGACATCTGTTTTTCATATCGTAACCATCAAATAGGAATATATTACTTAAACGCTCATTTTCTGTCCATTTCGCTAGGGTCCCCCTGGCACGGGCAAAACGGTGACCTCTGCCACCATCGTGCTGCACCTAGTCAAACAGACGGGCGGGCCGGTGCTCGTGTGTGCGCCCTCCAACATCGCCGTCGACCAACTGACCGAGAAGATCGACAAGACGGGCTTGAAAGTGGTGCGACTGTGCGCCAAGAGTCGCGAGGCTATTGATTCGCCTGTGAGTTATCTGGCGCTCCACAACCAGATACGCAGCAATGATAGGTAGGTTTGATTCATTCAATATGGGCCACGTTGCTTCGGTAGGTTTTGGTGTACCAAACATAGCAGAATTTCAACGGGTGTTCTTAGACATGTATTACTTAAAAGGACATCATTTGCCTTGAAGCTTATCTCTGAATTTCTTCTGAACGTATATCAAGGCTCATTTGAATATGGCCGCTATGTTCTTTTCTCTTATATAACCGCATCTTTACCTATCTGAGATAGGCCTACCCTCGTTTAATTTGACCCGACCCATATGACAACTTCCTCTCACCTATAACATTGTGTCTTTCACAGTGTGCCCGAACTAGCCAAGCTGCAGCAGCTCAAGGACGAGACTGGCGAGTTGTCTTCGGGCGACGAGAAGCGCTACCGGGCGCTCAAGAAGCAGTGCGAGCGCGACCTGCTCAACGCCGCCGACGTCATCTGTTGTACGTGTGTGGGTGCCGGAGACCCAAGGATTGCTAGGTGAGCGAGTACTTCACACTCTCTCTCTCTCTCTCTCTCTCTCTCTCTCTCTCTCTCTCTCTCTCTCTCTCTCTCTCACCATATTAGATAAGGGGCCTTCATAGAAACGGGTCTTTCTCACCCAGTATTTTGTTTTTCTCATGAAGGATAGCCAAGTGAGGCACGCTGCTCAAGCCATCACCCCCACCCCTTACCAGGACCAATATTCTCCGCTCCTCTTACGCTAAACCTTACCCTTTAAACCAATGTAAAAGGGTAGGGAAACTAAGTTTTAAAGTTGAGGTTATAGCGGAGAATATTGTTCCAGCTCTTCTCTGTCTTGCAACTAAAGGACCTCAGGGTGGTGACCCGTACTGAGTTGTATTCCTCCCTGTGTATATCTTTCAATCCAACACTACTTAACTCCAACACTTTTCAAACGCTATATTGTATAACCGGCGTTTAGATGCGTGAAGAAGCACTTCAATAGCGAACGGGATTGAATGCGGTGCTTTCGTAAATATCCTTGGAAGAGTTAGACTAATTTCTTGGCATAGATAGAGATCTAAAGCATATGTCATTCAGTCCATATAAATAATCTGACAGTAGTTTTAACACAAACAGATGATAATATGTAAGTTGTAAGTCTTACAAAATAAAAATAAATCATGTATAATATTTAAAAACATAAAATTTAGGATAACTTTAGTCTTGATTTGGAAAATTTTCTGAATACAAACATGTATATTGACTGACAGACCAATAAATTGACAAGACAACGATGAATAAGCAAATTTAGGATAACTTTAAACTTCATTTGGAAAATTTTCTGAATGCAAAAATGTATATTGACTGACTGACCAATAAATTGACAAGACAACGATGAATAAGCACAAAGCCAATGAAAAATATCAGGGAAATTTTGCTGAAAATGAAGACTTCCTTGTTTTTGCAACGCTTAAAATTTACCTGTAACATGCCACAGCTATGTCTTTTACTATAGAGTGTTCTGTTAAAAGAAATGCTGAGGGATCCGATAAGTTGACTAACGATATCGCAAAATTGAATTGATCTTTCCTACCGAGGAATTTCTTCAAAATGTGCGATGGGTCTGGGTGTTGTGGTTTTTAACAAATCTAGACTTAGAACACTCTTAGCCATGTTCAAAATTTGAGCCCTGTTGATGTCGGTTTGATGTTAAAGAGCGATTACAAACCAAGCTGTCCATGACAGTGACAATCGAGTGAGTTGTGTCACTGAGTTATCTTCCTTTGCATCTCTTAATGAGCCTATTTTTGGATGAGCTCATCTGCTTCACAAGCGACACTTGTGACCTCCACCTTGTGAAGAGTAGGCTATCTTTATTAGTGGTTGACCTAGATAACAGTGTTCACACTTCAGAAGGCTTTGACTGTTATGAATCCATAATATCATTGGCTTTGTTGATGTTTGTTTTTGTATCGTGAAAAACACATTTTTTGCTTATTAGACTTGGATCAATATTCGAGGATGTCATAAAACCACACACAATTCATTCTTTTACAAAGTAATATTTCCTTTGATTTTGGCTCTTTAAGTTGGTTTTAACTTCTAGAATAAAACACGAAGAATATATCGTTCGAAAGGAAACTTATTGCTTTGACCTCTCTTTATTTAATGGGCGTTTTCGATTATTTCTGTAATTAGACAGAATGGTCAGTCAAATCAACATTTTACGGTGTTTGTCAGGTGTTTAATTTAAATACCTTTGGATCTATTTGGGCATATAGATACTAAGATAACCCGTAGTCGATAAGGATGGTATCCATCTAACCGTTGAAATAAGCAAACAGGCCTCAAAACTTTGGATCTTATCTGACCCTGTATATTATCTGCACAAGCGGTCGTATTCATGCTCCTTGCTTATGTCACCAAATGTGTACTTGAAAATCGTGGACACTCGAGAACTCTATCATAAAAATATTTCCCTTTGCGTTTATGTGAAAAAGCAAAGACTTAAATGTATGCGTGTACTTACTTCGCCTATCGATTAAAGGGTTGTGTACAAAATGGTTGTAAAATATATTTCCTGACTCACAGAAAACAAAAACATTTTTTTCTGAAAATGTGCAAGCTTCAAATACTCTCTTTATCGATGTCATGGGTCCCAGTGCTCTGTGAATCTCATCCATACAATTGTTAGTTAATATGTCGATTGACACAATAGAAATAGAATCTCTTTATAGAAGCACTTGTTTGCTATGAAGCTCTCAATTATGAAGTCGACTTGCAAAAAACGGCGATCAATACAACTGTAATAGCTGTCCATTCACTAAATTCACGCCAGCATGCACAATTATTTTTATAAAGAAGCACAAAGGCAAATGTGGTTACATGAAATCAACTATCTTACTATACAGACTAAATGAAAAGTAAAATATATGGGGTAACATATGGCGTTGATATATTGACTGATTCCGTGCGAGCATTTCTTGTTTCATTGCACATGTATATTCTATTACCGGTAATTGCTTTTGTTAATACAATTGAACCCAGAATCTATGTCCATATTGGCTTCAATTTATATTTTCTTTCCGCCACGAGTTAAGTTATCCTGTTATAACCGAGTAAAGGAAACGTCTGTTACATAAACAATATTCTAATGACAATATGGTCGGCTTTGCCACATTATATATATCTCGTCCTCACCATAATATCTCATTTTTTCATCGAAACAAATTGCTGTTTTGAGCAATATTGCTGACTTCCCTTCCAATTTCGCCCCTATTTAATTGCTAAAAAGCTCATATTTATGTGATTTTGAATTTCACCCTTCACAGGATGCAGTTCCGCGCAGTGCTGATCGACGAGAGCACCCAGGCCACCGAGCCCGAATGCATGATCCCCGTCGTCCTCGGTTGCCGTCAACTGGTTCTCGTGGGCGACCACTGCCAGCTGGGTCCCGTCGTCATGTGCAAGAAAGCGGCCAGAGCGGGGTTGTCGCAGTCGCTATTTGAGAGGCTGGTTGTACTGGGATTGAGGCCTATACGACTGCAGGTGCAGTACCGTATGCATCCCGCGTTGTCAGCGTTCCCGTCTAATATATTCTATGAGGGATCGCTGCAGAATGGCGTCACGGCTGGTAAGTGTGTAAATGTGTTCACATTAGTCATAATAGTTGTACGTTATTTCTACCAGTCCCGTTCCCATGCGTCCGATTTCGAATCTTGGAAAATAATATAAATGGATAAACCCATAGTGAGCTCTCTTAAGCTTTCGAACATACTAACTCATTAAGACGTACATAGGCCTATATATTTTCAAAAGGGCTATTGGGATAACAAAAAAATATGGTAGTTATAATCTCTTACATTGTCTGCCATATGTTTGGCTTTAGCAATTGAATATGTCGTTATTCGCTAGATCAGGCACATGAATCTCAGGCTAAAACGAAAGCGGAATATGAGTGGGTGAAATTTATCGCAGGGTTTTTTCGATTGCTATAAAAAGTATCGTACCATAAAGAAAAGGGAGTGTTTTACCATAAGCTTTTATATGGGATTGGTATTGCATGCAATTGTTGGCTGTCCTAGCTTGAAAAAAAAATACAATTTGACATGAATCTATCTTTATTTGTGGAGTTAAGTAGTTTTCTATTCTAATTACAATGGGAACCTATGTAAAAGCGAGCAGCTAAGATCAATATATCTGAGCTCTTTTACAACTGAATGATTTGCACAATATGTTGTCACTTTAACCCTGCTCTTATAGACAAAGCAAATATATACGTGTGCAGTAATTAAATTATTTACCTTTTCTATAATGCTGTAACGATTGTGACGTTTTAGTACATAAAGTGCCATACCATAAGGTGCATCTAGCTTGATCTTTTTGATATACTTGTAGGCGTCTCCTCTTTCAACAGATTTCTATTATTCTTAAAACAACATCAGTAAAGAAATGTGATTTTCCTCCAATAACGTTGTTCCCCAATCATGAATGTTTGATAAAAATCCAAAATATCTTGAATCACTTATGTGATCGTTTAAAGATATAATTGATATGCAATGATATACACAAACAAATTACAATTCACTCGCATTGTGTCCACAGCTGAGCGCATTCGCAAGCACATTGAGTTCCCGTGGCCGCAGACCGACAAGCCCATGCTCTTCTATTGCACCACGGGCCAGGAGGAAATCTCCAGCTCGGGAACATCATATCTTAACAGGTGCGTTTAGTATTTTTTTATACAACAATTAATGATGCATATACATGTAGGTCTATATGTTACAGGGTGACCAGCGTCAGGGAAAATCAGGGAATTTCAAAGTCACGTTTTCAAATCAGGGAAAGTCAGGGAAAATCGCCCTTTTTAGAGAAAATCAGGGAAAAATCAGGGAATTTCATTTTGAATCAGGGAAAAAATCAGGGAATTTCGTTATAATATCTGCTTGTTATTTTTTAGGATTTCTTAAGAAAATTTCGCTCGCGCCTTCGGCGCTCGCATACTACACGTACTTCTTAAACATTTTGGCTCACGCCATCGGCGCCCGAATATTAACTAAATCTAGCCATAGATTGTTATAAAATATCATCTTGGAACCGGGAAAAAATCAAGGAAAGTCAGGGAAAAAATCAGGAATTTCATACTGTCTGGAGACTGGTCACCCTGAATGTATGATCAAAAGCGGTTGTGGTATTTTAGAAATTATTATACAAGTAAAGGTGCATCAAATATTCTTATTATTAGGGCATGGAAGCGAGCTGGCTAAAAAATCTACACCTTAAATGAATTCTCGCAAGATCAATGGTTGCTTATAATTTATTTCAGATTTTAACCCCTATGCAATTCTTCATGTGGTTACAGTATTAACGGAGACTGTCAATATGTGGGACTAATAATTAGATGGCTACATGCATCGATCACCCTAAATAATGCTTCAACTTTATCATATCATTCAAATTGTTTCCTTTCGACTTAAAACAGGACCGAGGCGGGCAACGTAGAGAAGATCGTGACTCGTTTCCTCAAAAGCGGCGTCAAGCCGGAGCAGATCGGCATCATCACGCCGTACGAGGGCCAGCGCGCCTACTTAGTGCAGCACATGCAGTACTCGGGCTCACTCCACAGCAAGCTCTACCAGGTACGGTCAGGGGAAGGCATTATATGTGCTGATTATAAGTTACCAGGTCTATTGTGATTAGTTGGGTCATAAATAAAATGATTCAGGTTTTTGGTCCTATTCGTTTCGCATTGTTTTTGTTTTTTTTTTCGAAAAAAAAAAGGTATTAGTATTATAGTATTTTTAGTGGTGTTATATAAAATACACGCACAACTGTTTTTACCTGTCCCATAAGACATATTGTCTTTAAAACAAGGCAACTTGCTGATTATTCTTTGAATTTTTTGTTCGTAGGAGATCGAGGTGGCTTCTGTAGATGCTTTCCAGGGTCGCGAGAAGGACTTCATCGTGCTCTCCTGCGTGCGTGCTAACGAGCACCAGGGCATTGGTTTCCTTAACGACCCGCGTCGTCTCAATGTCGCCCTTACGCGAGCCAAGTGAGTTTATTGCTAGAAAATATACTATTCTTTCCTCTCTTCAACCTCCTAATATAAAGTATCTACGGCTAAAACCTTCTGCGTTTTTGCATTTTTTAGGTTTCAGTGAAAAAAATATGAACGCTGTTACAAATTATCTGTTGTATCTGTTATATTTCATAAGATTTAAAACCCAATATCTTGTTCTCAACCTCAAACGTTATCTAAGGTACCATTTTAACTCATAGCAAAACCTTTTTCCTCGCTAGATTCGGCGTGCTTATCGTTGGCAACCCTAAAGTCCTCTCGAAGCAGCCGCTGTGGAACCATCTTCTCAACTACTACAAGGAGCAGAAGGTCTTGGTCGAGGGTCCGCTTAACAATTTGAAGGAAAGCCTTATCCAGTTCAGCAAGCCGCGCAAGCTCGTCAATGCCGCCAATCCCGTGAGTATACACTTTAACGTCTGAAACGGTTTGTTTCTTAAATCAAATGGTATGGTACTTTCTGCGTTTTCTCAAAAACCATTTGACCGAATTTCACGAAACTTGACAGATAACCTGACAACACAAACATTTTGATATATTTCTTATCCATAGGCCTTACCACATCCGTATTTTGTTCATTGTCTTTAAAGAATTCATTTATAGAGAAAGCAATCATACGTGTAATATTCTCTCTCCCCTTCTAGGGCGGTCGCTTCATGAGCACCGCAATGTTCGACGCGCGCGAAGTCCTCATCCCGGGCAGCGCCTACGACCGCAGTGCGTCGGCCGGGGCCGCCAACGGAGGGGGTGGCTTGAAATTCGACCCCAACAGCTTCGTGCGCCACGACCAGCTGGGCTTCATCGGCCACGAGCGCAACCTGGCGGCGGCCGCGGCAGCTGCTGGGCCCGGGGGAGTGGGGCTAGGGAATATGGCGGGAGTGCCGGTGCCGGTGAATATGTTTATGCCGCCGCCAATGCAGCACTACCATCAACAGGCGCATCTGCATGGTGAGTTAGGGATTTTGGTCAAGTGCATCGGATATGTCCGAGGTTCTATTATAAAACCAGTTTTGGATAGGTTCTGGATTAAAATCGTCTTTGTCTTAGATCCGCAGATTTTCTGAATACTTCTTTCTAAGTGAGCGTATGCAAAGATGCCAGATGAATAATAAATGTAATATAACCCAAAATAGACGAGTACATATTTCGTAGTATGGAATCAAAGCATTTTATTCCCACAAAGATTTCATGTTGAAATGAGTGAACCTCGTGTTTTCCTCAGTGCCGGGTGGCGGTCGCGGCGCAGGAGGCCGTGGTCGCGGCGGAAGGAGTCGCCCACCACGCTACCAGCAGCACAGCCAGGGCTCGGCCATGACCGGCAGCCAGCAGAGCCAGGATGGCACCCAGCCGTTCTCGCAGGTAAGAAGACGCCAGCCACGGTCAATGCACTTGAAAATAGTTCTTTTAGTTGCGAGCAATTTGGATCGTAACAGGAAATATGAGGATTTCTCAAGTTTATAGACTTCACAATTAATGGATTTATCCCGCTAACATGTTTATGGTTTTGTTAAGGCTAGTGTTTAATGTCATTCATCAAGGGTTTAGAAACACATTGCATACTCCGTTCATGCTACGTATATATGTACATAATATTTAAGTTATCACCTCTATAAAAGTATGCCTCCGTTTACTTGTACTACAGAGCGCGCTGACCCAAGGCATGTCGATGTCGCAGGGCGGCACCCCCGGCTTCTCGATGTCACAGGGCCCCACCACAGGTCTCTCAGGCCTATCACAGCCGCCCGAACTGTCACAGGACAGCTACATGGGCGAGGAGTTCAAGTCACAGGCTGATGGTATGCTGTCGCAGGACTCGACGTACCAGGGCGACCGCGCCTTCTACCACTCGCAGCCACTGAGTCAGGGCGCGCACTTCTCCCAGTACTAGGCGGCAACGAGGATCGAATAGCCAGCACGTACAGGTGAGTAGGAGAAATGAGGGGTCGGCAAGGGCGTAGTGCTGGTCTTTAGTTTATGGTCATAAATTGGGGAATGGGTGGTGGC
>LQRL01151575.1:0-14804 GCA_001703475.1 Hydroides elegans
GGGGTTATTCCACTTATTATAACCATGCATACTAAGAATAGTTTGCTTCAAAACAAAAATATTTTACTCGATAGAGGATATTGATAATTACATTACAGAATAAAGAGTAATCAAGTGTTTGTTTACAGAAATTAAATCATGATGTGGTATTATCGCATCATCGATTAAAGCATTATATTAAATCAGTTTGATTGTTATTTCTATTCTTAAAATCTAGGAAATCCCATTTGTATACGATTTTTTTGCAATATTTGAGGTCGCTACATAAGTTATAACCATGCATACTAAAGAAAAGTTTTCCCAAATTTTCACACTTACACGTAAAAGTACTTAATTCCCAAGACGATATTGATCATTTAATAAAACAGCATAATTAGTTATCCAGTGTTATTTTCGGAAAGGAAATTAGACTGTGGCTTTTATTTATAATGGCATTGCATCAAAAATATCGATTTGAAAATAATTTATTCATGCCGCTTTACCGTTTATTTATTTAATGGGTTACCGTTTGTAAGTTAAATTACGTATGTGTATATGTCATATAAGTTATGCTTTAAAAGCCCAATGTAGAAAAAAAATATTTTCGCAAAACGTTTCCTGGCTGCTTTATTGTTATCAGGGCTTGCAACATTGACTTGATTTCAGTTCAATTATATCATATCACGATCTGAAATAGTTATATAAAATACTGTGAGGTAAAGCTTGATATCAGTATCTGTCACTTGTCCGTAACCTGAGAGACACCTGCAGGTCGGGGCGTAGACTACATTACGTATGGCGTTATGTGGTTGCGTCACGACTTGCGTTACGTTGCCTGTCGACACTTTCGCATGTTTAGACTAAATAAACCTTCAGTTCATGTTTGGATGCTCATAAGACGAGATGTGTTTTATTGACTCTAAGCGTGAGCTCATTCACTACGAGGCCTGTGCCTAACCCGTAGTGCCAGTCCTTTTACATCACAATACTTTAAGCTTTCATTGAATACGTGTTGATCCGTGATGTCGCGTTTTGAAAAAAAAATGTAATGCACTACCATCTTAAACCAAGTTAATTATATTGTTGGTCTTCGATTTTTATTAACATTTATTTTAACAGTTTTATTTAAAATGCATCAACATAAATAATACATTGTTTTAACCTGTTTTTCTGTAATGATGTTTACTGGAAATAACATTGTGTTACCTCCATCATTCAATTTGAAAATGTATCTTGCGTGTGATAGTCAAACTTATTTACGATAATTATTTTAAGCTATGTCGAATTGAGTCAAATCAACATGTACATGATTTTTTTAAATTAAATCTATCAACGGTGTTTGAACTTTAATTTTCGATATACCTTTGTAGTTTACAATGAGACGGTTTATTAAAACTTGCAATTCAAAAACTAAACACAACAATAACTCAAGTAACGATTAAATCAAATATTTGTTATACAGTTTATATATATGTTCTTTATTGCAAACATTCATTTGTGATTGATGTGCTTACAGTTTTTTTTATAATTTACATTTTCGGAAGTTAACGAGAGTACAGGGTTTTGATGCATATGTTATTGTTATTGTAAAATGCATCCAGCTCCTCCTCCACCTCCACCTCCACCGCCTCCGGCACTTGATGGACCTCCTGGTTTTCCTCCAGAGCTGCCCAATCCAGGCTGTCCAGGTTCACCACTTTGGCCTGGTTTCCCTTCTTTGCCACCCTTACCAGCCCCGAAACCCGTCCCATCTTGACCAGACTGTCCACTGCAACCAGGTGCTCCTCCGCGACCCCCTTACTCTCCAGTCACTGGCATCCTATTAATCAATAATTCGCGAAGCAACTCAAACGTTTTTTTTATATAATTAAGTATTCAACATAGATTTTTAAATGATATGCATACGCACAATTAAAGCTTTTAAAAGCCATAGTCATGCTTATATTTACTATTGGTTTGCATTTCCTTTTCAGTATAGGTTGCCGGACGCATGACATGATAATGGACTTTAAAATAGTTTAAATGCTGACTGTACTTCAGTTACAAATGGATCCTAACGGGAATGAATTATCATCTAACATTTAAAAATATGCATGCATATGTCTCTCTAGTTCCCACTGAGTGTTTTGTTATAGGATCAGTTAAAAAACAAATCAATCGCTTCTACCGTACTATTTTTATAATTAAGAATTAACAAATAACCTTTTTGTGACAAAATTTAAATAATTCACAGTCTCATGTCAAGAAATGGGTCTCTTAGTCAGAGATCATTTCACCCGATAGAGTAGGCTGTGAATGATCGCATTCAATAAGTTAAATATAAAATGTAAATATAATTGTTTGATTTTACTAGTTTCTATCAAAATATTATGGAAACGCAAAATTGACTGAAAAAAGAGTCTGAGATTGTCTGAGCTATTATCACAATCAATAAAGTTTGACTGTATATCAATGTCTAGGTCAACAGTACTTAATTGTCTTATTTTGAGAAAACAATAAACTTTGCTTTATAAGTTATAGTGTTTTGAATTCTTAAGCAAAAAACCCGCAAGGGAATGACCGAATCTTTTTCTATGTTTCCATTTGAATATGATTACATACATAACCATCCATACTAAGAAAAGTTTGCTGAATTTTTCCGACTCAAACCAATAAACTTTTACTCGATAGAGGATAATTTTCATCGCATAAGAAGGTTAAAGAATAATCAAGAGTTAATCATCAAAAATGAAATCGTGATATGGTTTTATTGTATCATCGATAATAGGATTGTTATCATTATGCTTTTGCTCTTCTTATACCCTTGGAAATCGTATGTGTATACTATTTGTTTGCTATAATTGAGGTCACTCTATAAATTATAACCATGCTTACTGAGAAAAATTTACTGGAATATTCAAACACATACGTAGAAATACTTAAATCTCAAAATTAAAAGTATAATGAATGATTAAGTGCTATTTTTAAAAAGAAAATCCTGATGTGGCTTTGTTTTATTACAGATTATGGAACTACATAATGACAATTTAATTATATGTATATTCAATATTCACATGAAACATATGCTTGAAGTATGTGTTCTTTGCTCAAAATTGGCATATCTAGTGAAACAAACGCTACGATGTTTTCATTAAAAAAGGTTAGGGTATACTGATATAATTATATTATTTGTTGATTTGAAGGTCAATTATATCATAAACCCGTTTAAAAGAGTAAGCTATTTCGCAAAAAAATTCAAACTTTCATGTAATACTTTTCGATGCGTAAGGTCACATTTGACATATAGTTCTTTGCACTTCAATTAAAAAACCAAGTTAATTATATAAAATTGAAGAAAACACCAATTGTTTGTTTTTTAAAAAGAAATATGTTAAAAAATAATAATGAAACTTTGCCTTAAGACTTTGATTTTTTAGGATATATAACAACATGCCACTCCTATAATTTCATTTGAAAATGTATCGTGTTTTTCATTGTATTTTTAAAGAAAATGATTTAAGTGAATGTTTTTTTCTCTTAAAAGTCATTTGAATTATCTATAAACCTTATAGTTTGCACTGTGATGTTTTTTTATCAAAAACACAACAACTTAAGGAACGATTATATCACACATTTGTTTGTACAGTTAATATCCATATATTCTTACATTTCACTCGATAGAGGATATTTATCATCGCATAGCACAACAGAATAATCAAGTGTTTATCAACAGAAAATAAATCATGATTTGGTATAATTATATCATCGATAACAGCATTCTATCAAATCATTTTGATTGCTATTTCTATTCTTATATCTTGGGAAATCCCATGTGTATACGATTTCTTTGGCAATATTTGAGGTCACTGCATAAGTTATAACCATGCATACTAAAGAAAAGTTTGCTCAAATTTTCAAACTTACACGTTTAAAAACTAAACTCTCAAGAAGATATTGATCATAAGACAAAAAGTATAATGAGTTATCCAGTGTTATTTTCGGAAAGGATATTAGACTGTGGCTTTAATGTATAATAACATTGCATCATACTAATGGATAAATGGATTCAGCCAACCATTTTATGTCTTGTGTTCACCCCTTTGGCCTGGTTTCCCTCCTTTGCCACCCTTACCAGCCCCAAAAACCGTCCCATCTTGACCAGACTGTCCACTGAAACCAGGCGCTTCTCCGCTACACCCTGACCCGCCAGCTCCAGGCATCCCATTAATCAATAGCCCATGTAATAACTAACAAACTCTTAACATAACAAAATGATCCTTCAGACTGAAAATTTTTATTTAAACCAAATTATGTTTATTTTTACTAAGCCATAGAGTGCATTAGAATTTACTCTTAAATGAATATAGCATGTAATGAAAATAATTTATTCATTCAAGTATAAGTTGGTTCTGTATAGATTCTTCTCACATATGGATATCCAGTAATATTTAGTTAAGCTTTGAATTTGAAAAACCACTTTAATATTTTGTCTATTTCTTTACTTCAAATCAAAAGTCAAATTATTAAACGGTACGAATATTCAGGAACGGTATTCAACGGGTCAAAACTGATACCATCGTAAACTATCAATTATTTATGGATGCATTCCTTAATATGTAGAGACTTCAAAAGATGTTTGAGCATCGTGGCTCCATATAGTAATGATTGGTAAGTTGTTGCAAAAGTAATTTATGTCCAGGGAACGTTTCTGGGACAATCACCTAATGCCCCGATCAATCCCCCTGGCAATTCTTCAAAGGACCATTTTCCAAGGAAAATTCCCAATAGTTGTTTCAGGTTCATTATATACATTAAAACCAGTATTCATATATCAAATTAAAAATGGTTTTACCAATATAAACAAATTGATATAAATGCTACTGTTTAAAATATTTAGAACGTTTTGTTATATATCTGCAAAGATACTAGCATTTACATATGACTGGGTTTGTATCGAATCAAATATTTTCAGGTGATATTCTCAGATTAACACATAACATAAAAAGTCTCCAAGCCCTAAAATGTAGATCAACGAATCACTGCTACTATCATACAACCACATTATTTCATATGTACAAGCCTATTTTGAATATGCTTCTAAGCCTGTCTTATTTCAGGAACACATCAAAATCTGAAAGTAATTAATCGAGTGGTTATATGATTTAAAAACTTCCAAATGACAATCATCAAATCTAGTTTATGTATGATTTCATCATGTACCTATAGTTGTTTCTAAAAAAAAATGATGAATATATAAATAGACAGTCATGTTAGAACTTCACAGTCTTTGCTCACAATAGACTTGGAACAGGGTGATCAGAGGAAATAACTTCTCTTCTTTTTAAATAATATTTCTGCATGTAAGTCACTTCTTGCAACTTAATTTAGAATACATAATTGATCTTATGATTATTAATAAATAACATATACAACATAACATTTTAATATAAGAATCGATCACCTACATTAATGATATATATGTATGTACATTTACTTTATAATATAAGATATGTTTGAGAGGAATCCATAATAGAAGCCATGTAGTGAAGAAATTCATGCTCATATGAATGTGTGTAATTTTCACATAAATTGTTACTCCAGAGAATGGATAAATATGACTTCTGCAAAAATATTGTGATGAGATTATTCCTTTTTTTCCTTCTATGTTAAGTATGCATACGAATTTACAATGTTTTTACTTCATATCCATCGTGCAACAAATGCTGATCAATAAAGATGATGGAAGCGTTTGTTTATCGCGACCTAAAGAAGAAGAAAAATAAAACTCAATCTATTAAAAAAACTCTCGTTTTGGAATTTCAATTATACGGACAGAACGTATTGTTTTGATGTCAACATATATCTCTTGTTGCTTTATTGCACTCCCTTCCGCCAGCCGTTGTAGGCCGTTTCCTGTCTATCAATGATCTTTGTCTAACTGTTCCTTTATATCCACTTAACACTTACATTTTTAACCACATGTGAATATATTTTCAGTTATCACGATGCCTGACTCAAACGACAAAGGCAGTAATGGAAATGGAGGCAGTAGCGGTACTGGAGGATCATATGGTGGCGGTGGTGGTGGAGGAGGTGGAGGTGGAAACGGTGGAGACGGAAAATTTTGCACAATCCAAAGACAACCTGAGGAAATTATCAAGGAGAATTTGTCACTTATTTATTGACTGTGATCTAGAAATGAAAAAGAAATATGTAGTCAAAATCAATTTATTATGAATTCGGTAAAATATTTTAAATGAAGATATACGTTTATAATCCATTAATTGTATGCGATGTGTTGCTTCTTTTTTCAACAACATTCCTTTCCTTTTAATTCTTACCCGAGTAATATGCTGCGACCGCTACAGTGTAAGATATAACTGTTTTGCAAGAACATATTGTTTCGAGATTTATTTTGATTTTGCATTAAAATTCAGCATTTTGCATGCATAGCATTATTTTTTATTTAACTTAAGAGTTGAATTGATATTTTGTTAGTGTGTGATTCGGTACTAGTTCTTCAGATTTCTATTCAGCATGCATCTCATTCATCAAAAGTTGGTTATAATCTATTTATCAAATTAGGAAACTTTGAAACAAAATAACTACCAACCATTGCATGTTTTGAATATTGTCAATTATAAATCTAAAATCATTATCGTTTGTATATATATAGCCTAATTTCGTACAATAAATATATTAATCTTATGTGATATTAATGTTCAAATATGTACCTTAAGCTAATTTACTTAGCTTCAACCTTGACCTTGATAAATAATAAATAGATTCATATATTTATTTTCATACCTATGACTTTTGTTTCATTCATAGCAAAACAGAAAACTATAGATCTTATGAATACAATAACGAATCTGATAGTTGACTTAGAACTTATTCTTTTTATAAAAAAAAACAATAAAACAATATTCAGTTTGTTTTAAATGGATTTTTTATCTTTAAACTATATTTTATTTGGCATCTAATCACAATATGCTTAATTAGCACTTAAATAAACATGCGCATTATATTTTTAAATTAATTTAATTTTCTTCAAAAATATCCAAAAAGGTATAATCTCAATTTTGAAAAATCATTTTTACTGAAATTTATCCACTTTGCAGTTTGTGGTAAAAACTAATAAAGAAAACCTACGACTTATCTAGCATGAATTAATCTTAACTACACAAATACATATATCATTTGCGCACATTGAATTATCTGATATAACCACCACTTGACTATATTTGAACAAGCTATATCAAATTCAAATGCAAACTAGGCGAAAGCTCAGAATAATTCAATGATACTCTGATGTCAAGTAAAGCCAAAGTATCTACCTTTAAGTGGTGATGACTATAATTGAAATATAACTTTTATATACATAAATGTCATAAATATGTTTGATAACGGGTTAATATATTCATTACAAGTGTGTAATGACAAATCGCATGTTAAAATGCAATATCTTAGCACCTCAAGAGTTAATTTCAATCTTATTTTCGATAACATTATAGTTTGTTAGCATTTTGTGTATCAATTATTTGAATAGAAGGTTAAATTGCAGTAACATTGATTGAAGAACATACAAAAACTTTTCTTCGGACCCGTTCTTGAAAACAGCAGAAAAAGTTGTTGAAAATAAATCCGTTTGATGGTAAAGTTGGCAATTAAATTGTATTGAAGATTCGTAGAAGCTTATTTTGCTTTGTGTTTATAGAGAAAATCAGGTAGAGACAATCAGGTAATAATAAAATCACATTTCGAATATACTTTTCGAACAGTCAAATATTGTTCCTGCTATAGATAGGAGTGACCTTGACAGCTTAAAAACATGTAAAGACAAGTCATACAGTTATTTTTTCACAATTTATAAATTATTTATTATATCATTTCTGCTGATTTTATCTTGAGAACTAGTCGGCTTTATCATACTGTCATACAACCACACACTGTGATATAACCATATATATTTCAATTGACACAAACAAAAACTAACTAGATTATTTTTATCTAGAGTGCTCTATAAGCGGAGTGTGAATCGTGTAATAAAGCAGTGAAAATCATAGCTCAATCAACGTAGGTGCCTTTTTAATACTTATTTTATGTGTGTTGAAATTTGACGGCAATATGTGACTGGTATTTAGTTTTATTTTCAAATATTGTCATTGCATATAATGTGACGTTATATGCAATAATTTACATTACATTAAAATATCAGCAATTCTTTATGGTATTTTTTAAAGCCTTCGTATATTGAATAAATTGCTCTTATTTTCTAATGAAGTTTTATGAAAATAATGCTTTACACCTGCAAATTATTAAAATACAAATATAATATCGGTAACATTGTTATCTAAAATGTATTGCAGTGAAATGGATACAGAACACAAAGCCAAATCTTCACAAAATGAAGAACAATGTGTTACTATACGAAAGGTAGGGGTTATTTATTGATCTCTTTTTGATTTGCATGATAGAACATAAACTATATTATTTTTTATTTGAATATTTTTGTTGTTTTAGTTTTATATCAATAAAGAAGATCATTTTATTTACAAACCATTGAACAAAAAGCACTTTATTTTTACAATTTTGAAACAGGATTCTAAGCCGCTTCTCCGAGGTAAAAGTCAAAACCAGACCAAGACTGATGAAACCCAATCGTTAAAAATGCCTAGCGCAGATCAGGGTATTTCTACGAATGGTGTCAGAGTTGGCAGTTCTGGAGAAGACGGAAAACGCCCACATCATTTTGTACAATTAAAGGATGGTGATTGTAAATCTGTACCAAATCAAGAACAAAGCACTTATAATGAAATGGTTAGGGTTTTTGTTTCTCCCATTTGAAACCATTTGATAAATATACTACTATTTTGGTATAGTAAACTGGTAATTACACAACAAAAAGTCTTTCAAATTGTTTCTTTATTTTATTATGATTTTACTATGATTATATAAATATGTTCATGTATAATGTTTTGTCATAGTTTATTTATGATATGTTTCACTATAAGCAACGGTTATTTGATTAAATGTTATTTAGCATCATATTATGACGCAATAATAATTCACAATAACGCAATAGCATTACGTCACAATAATAGCATTTTGATTTGACAATTGACATGGTAATTTGCATAAAAACTCGGTTTGCAATCGGTGAAGGTGCCTCACAAGAGCAAGGGAATGATTGTGGGTAACGTTGGTGGTAAAGATGGTGTTTCTAGAGCGTACGATGAACATGGACCGCAGGACGAACCACAGGGTGAAGGCACTTGTGAATCGATACCAAATCAGGACCGAAGCGCTACTAAAAAGGGGGTAATGTTCTATGCTAAATTTGCTTAAACGATCAAAATGTCGATGCGTTTCTTAGTAAGTTGTTTGTGTCATACAAATAAATATTCATAATTGATTTCTATATACTAGATTATTAAACGACTGTAGCGTACTGTAATTTGAAACACAGGTTCATCAAACCACTGGACCACCTCCTAAAACGAGGAAATTAAACAAGCCTAAAAAGAGCAGGAATTGGTTTGCGGGTGGTGCTGGCGGACGAGGTGGCGGTCCTGGTGAAGATGGTGAACATGGACAACAGGGCGGTATAATGGGAGGAGGAGGTGGTGGTGGCGGGGGAGGAGCCGGTGGAGGAAGGGGAGGTGACGGAGGGAACGGATATTTTTGCATCATATCGTGATTTTATCATTGCATTGAACTCTAAAATGTTTATTCATGTAATATAATCCTGATTTATATCAAATCTCGGTGGTTATACGTGTCTCGATTGCACTTATCAATTTATTAGCAATCATTCAATATTATTTCATCTTTGATATTTATGTTGACATACATATACAATATATTGTCTATATTTTTGATATCAGTATAACGTTAAACATATATTGTGTGAATAGTCAGATAAAACTATGAAATCATACATTTGGTCTTTTTATGTATCGTATCATTTGAACTATCCTTCACATGGTATAAACCATATGTTTATAAATACATTATTGAAAAACATATGGTGTTATGCATAGTGTAAAAAGAATAAAGGATTTTTAATGATGATCATAAAAATCTTTGCAACACAAACTTTGTTGTGAAACTTATATTATGTTGGACTCAGGAAGGATATTAAATCACTATTAAAATTATGACGCATTGACAGATGAATTTATATGTTTAGCAAACCATAAAACCTTCGCATACATACATGTATATCATGTTAGATTTTAAGGTTATTCATTGGGCTTAACATTTATAAGATCAAAGCTATTTTAAACCTCTCTTATCAAAAATATAAGTACTTAAACAGCTTAAAAATGTGATATTATTTGTTGGATATTTTACAAAACCGCCGGACATTAAAATATTTGTTGATACTCAAGTATCAAACGAAAGAAAAAGGCTTATATAAAAAAAAAAGAAATTGAAGAATAGATTTGTAAGGAACAAAGATAACACTTTGAGCGTCTATACATATTACCTTTTGGTTGACTGGGTCATTGTAACCAGGCAAATTACACATACATAACCAGGCAAATTACACTAACTAAACGCTAGCCTTCTGTCCTGCTGGTCCTTTCCATTTGCTTTTCTGGCGGGAAGGTAAATTGTTTTTCATTATGGCCAGTGGCAGCAAGTACTTCGATTAGCAATACTTTTGCTATTATATAAACTCCGTAATAAATATATGTACTGTCTTCTGCGCTCATCTGCTTCCACATTCTTACAAAAATAGTTTTATTAATCAATAAAGGTTGCAATTACAATTAATATAGTAAATACCTAATTGTTAATTTTTGTTGCTATGTAGAAATACAGAGGTACGTGTCAGTTATCGCCTGAACACTTACTCGACCGATTCATTGACGCTTTAGGGATCAATTTACTTTTTATTGATATCCCTAGAAGACATTTCTCTAGAGTTTTCGGCGATCGCGTGTAGCAGCACTGCTCTTACTGTCCAGCTAGATTTTTTTAGACGCGCGTGACTTTACTAAAACGTTCATGCAAAAATCATAATAAAAATTGCTTGAAAGTCCAATTATTACTACGTTCATGGGTCAAAACTTTATTTGCCAAGCCAGTAACTGTTTTAGTTTAGATACCTGGCCCGGTGGGTCATTGTAAACAAGGCTTAAGTGCAAACATTGCTATGATTTTATTTAATTCTTGATAGCATTGATAATAAAAATGAATCAAAATGGTATGAATGATGGTTTGTCATATGACATATGATGCCAGTGTGATTAAAAACGACTAAGACTAATCAAAACAACAACAGCAACAACAGACAAACAAAATCTCACCCAGTTCATGTTCCAAATTACGGTTTGCCTTGATTTAAAATATGTTGATTGCAATTTAGTAAGAAAATATCGTATGATCTTTTTCTCTATTTATCAAGCACTCCTGACCGTAATAAAGACATAAAACATAAGACTCCTGACAAAAAAGACATAAGACCAAACATATAAATTCAATTTTGATGATATGATGATTTGATTAAGTATGACTTAAACAAATAGCAACAACGAAAGAAGACAAACATAATCACGACCATTAAATGTTCCAAATTATGATTTGCATTAATTAAAAGTAGGTTAATGGTAATTAAGTAAGAAAATATCGTAAGATTTTTCCCTATTATTTAGGCACTCTTGACTACAATATTGACTCATGTTGACAACTCCAGATTAACACAAAAGACATATTAAATCAGTCTTCATCTTAAATCAGCAACAATATCGTATATACCTTTCTCTTTTTATCAAGGACACTTGACTGTAATATTGATTTATATTGGCGAATCAAACATGAGCACAAAATACATTAGACGAACACATATTATATCATATTATTTGCCTATCATCAGCAATAAAATGTTAAATAGGCTAAGTATATTCATTTAAGTGTACTTGTCTGCACCAAAGACCATGGTGCAATAAATGTGGTCATATTATAACCATGCATACAAAGAATATGTTTGACCAAAAGTCCAAGATTATGTGACTAAATATAAATTAATGAGTTATGGATCATCACATAAGCAAATACAATAATCGAAAGCTTGATGATCGAATATCAAATCATAATGTGATTAAACTTTATCATGTATTAGATGATTATTTACAAATAGTGTATAACAATACATCATCTGCATACACGAAAGCGGTCATAATTAGACAAACACCGTTTACAATTCATTGTTGATAAGTTTTTTCCACGTTTTTAGAATATGCATTCGAGACACTTAACACGAATAATTAATTTCCCTGTTAATTGATCGAACCGGTCCTATCTGCAATCAATTATTATGTTAAACCTGGAAATAGGCTTATTTACGTATGACTCATACTCGTTTGACTACATACGTAATTTCAATTGAATATGATTATGATTGAAAGAAAAGCTGAAGAAAAAGATGAGTAATTGCTTTCACTGTCCCGTTTCCAATAAACTGACATACATCAAAAATGTCTAAAATTTCAGGGGTATGATCACAATCACTGCATCACATATTGTATCTGATATTTTGCGGCCAACAAAATTGATTTCGTTTCGGAAAGATTACTAAGCGGTAGAAGTTAACGTTTATGATATAAGGCACAAGGCCTGCTGAGAACAATACAAAATTATCTTGATGCTATAGCGGGTTCGAATCTACGGCCCTAAGAATACATGTCCTAGTGATCTACACCTGAGTATTAATAAACGTTCCGTAACAAGTTATACTTTATCAATTTCTGACGTGCCTGGTTTCCTAGATGTCTAATTTCACATGTCTTTCCAAGCGGTTTGCCGTTCAAAAGTAAGGAATATAATTCAAATTTGAAAAGATACATGGCATAGAACCCCCTTGTGAATGAAAGTTTCTTTAAATAAGTGTATTTATTTGGCGTTGTTTGACGTTCGGGTATTAAATTGATTGAAGATATGTTGAACTGAGTAGAATGAAATCAAAACATATAAAATATATATGTTAAGGTAAGGTGACATCGATATTGTCCAATTCAATAGCAAAGCTAAAGACCTAGCCAGGCAAGGACACCCTTCGTTAAAATAAAACATTGGTATTTCCTTAATGTTGGACCAAGACAACTGGCCGTACTCAGCCACTGTGTGGGAAAGTTTGTAAACATAGGCGCTCTATGGTAGTGAATATGCGCCTGGCTTTGAAACAAATGCGGCATTTTGCACCTTCTTAATATTCCAAAGAAAGAACATGTGTGGATGTCAATTTATATGCAAACCTTGATGCAATTAATGGGATCATAACAAACATAAAATAACCAAGCATATGAAGAAAAGTTTGCTCAAACTTTAAAACTTAATCTTTGAGATACTTAACTCGATAAAAGCTATGGATCATCATCCACAAAAAAAGAAGAATTATCAAGTCCTTGATTATCAGAAATCAAATCGTGTGGTAATAGATGATAGCAGTAGATCATCGAGGTGTCACAATATATATTATAACCAAGCATACTAAGAAATATTTGCTCAATATTTTCTACTCGATCTTTGATGCTTAACTCGATAAAATATATGGGTCATCAATCACAAAAAAAAGAATAATTAAGTCCATGATTATCAGAAATGATGATAACATTAGATCATCAAGGTGTCACAATATTATAACCAAGCCTACCGAGAAAAGTTTCCTCAAAATTTTTTACTCGAAATTTAAGATACTTGACTCGATGAAATATGGTCTTCAATCACAACAAAAAAAAGTATTATCAAGTCCTTGATTATCGGAAATGAAATCATGTTGTTTCATTTTATTTTAAATAATTGACATTATGTCATCGAGGTGTCACAATATATATTATAACCACACCTACTAAGGAAAGTTTGCTCAAAAGCTCATACTCGATCTCTATGATACTTAAATCTATAAAGGGTACGGATCATCAAACACAAAAGAAAGAATAATCACGGCCTTGATTATCAGAAATTAAATCGTGTTGTTTTATTTGATAATATATTTTGGCAATAGCAGAAATTGAGGTTACGCAATATATGCTTTACCCAAGCATACCAAAAAATGTGCTCAAAAATTTCCTATTTGATCCTTACAATAATTAACTCGATAAAATATACGGATCATCACATTAAATCCCTAAGTTTAAAAGGACGCGCGGATTTACTTATTATATACAGATGATAGCATAAGATCATCACTTTTAAGAAATTAATTGATCGATTTGTATGCAACCTTGTTATATCCAAGGGGACCTCTGTTTCGACATTCCAACGCATTTACCTTTATATATCGTCAAGATCAATTACAGTAGTTAAAGAATGTGGCTTAGTTTGTTACCATGGACGCTTTCATGCAATGAAAATATATGCAAACCATAATGCAATGATTGAGGTCACAAAATATATTATAACCAAGCATACTAAGAAAGGTTTAAGAAAGAAATACATAACATTGATAGAATTGATAGAAGATCCAATAAACAATAGAATAAATGGCCAAGTCATTGATGTTCATAAATATATCATGTGCTTTTATTTAAATATATATAATTGCATGATTAATCAACCCATTGGATCAAAAATACGAATTATACAATTTTATACAAAAAACAAGCGACGTAGATAGCAAAATACACATTATGAACCAACAAAAAAGGTACTTAAGAAACGTGTATATGGAATTGCTGTAATACTTTGCATTGATTTTATTGTTTTTTTTAATTTGTGCATACACATGTTTTAAACCAATGATTTTAAATGTTCATTGTATAATGTTTGAGATTTTCAAAACATGATAATAATATTATAAATAATTGAATTATATATTTCTATTATTAATTGTGCATTTT
>LQRL01151594.1:993-22965 GCA_001703475.1 Hydroides elegans
CTTTATCGGTTGATTGCAATATCTGCATATTTTCGAAAACGAAAAGATTGCAGATAAAAAGGAGTCCTCTGCAAAATGTAGCCATCTCTTTAGAGCGACATGTACTTTTGCGACAGTCATCATAGATTGTCATAAACACGAAGCTAACATGCAATAGGACTTTATGAAAGATTGGCACATCACTATATTGACGGATAAATTCTTCCTTTTTTTGGGTTCATTTTAGTGACTTTTATTATTTCTTGTCCGATTAAGAAATAACTTTGAGAAGACCTGTATGAAAACACATTAAGTTCTTATTTTTCATATTCTACGTATACGTATTTGGACAACGCCTATAAAAAGGACACAATTCGTAATCATCTCTATAGAGCGACATATTTCTGCAAAATTCTTCATCAACACGTAGCTAACATGCATTCAGACTCTTTGAAACCTTAAAAGGGCGCCTCATTTTGTTAACCAATAATTTTATTTTTAAAAAAGCCATTTAACCACAGTTTTGTTATTTCTTGATATTGTTTCTTTTTAAATTTTACATAGAGAAGACCTGTATGAAGACACAGGGCTCCCTATTGCGACTGCAGAGCGCAGAGCATCGGGCCGTGGTGATTGGCGTACAACAGCCGTCTGGAGAGAGCGAGGGGACGAAGAGTCCTGAGCATCTAAGTCAAGTAAGTCAAGTCCTTTCGCTGACTTATAGCATAACAATGCCTCAGAAGCTATGTTTGATTTCGGCGGAATTTGAATTTGAATTGAAATTCCCATATAATTGTAGAGCATAAGTAAGCCAATTCTTTGATCACATTCTTGAGAGTTTTCAGCATGACAATTCATCAACATTTTTCTCATGGTATTAAGATTTTTCTATGTATTCTGATCTTATTTGTGAATTATTTTTTTCAGTGTGCAAAATATAAGATTCAAATTTGATGAAAAAAAATGTTTAAAAAATTTAAAAAAAAAAACAATAATTTTCGTATAAACATTTCAAAGTGCTTTGGCTTTTTTACTAGATTAAAAGATGATTCCCGATGAAATTAGATTTCCATTAAGTACTTTTTTTTAAACTATTAAATACAACTACAATACAGCACAATTGAAAAATGTGAATTAACGAATATTCAAGAAACTATTGAATTGACGTACTGCGTGGTCTTGTCAGTTATATAGAGATAATTTATATATAAACATGGATAATATTGGTTTTATAGATATATTCAGTTTTCATATTCGAAGTAAGCAGCCCAAAAATTGTCAAAAAAGACATGACACTTTTCTAATAGCAAAACATAAGTCTAATAGGGTTGTCTAGTGTCAATATATTTTTGCATTGTTTGTATAACATTAAATGCGGTATTGCTTTGTCTGCGTAAAGGTAAAGGTTTGCAGGCGTAACGGGGTGTGAACAATACAAGTGCAACTGTTTTTAATTGCAACTGCACTTAATGTCAACGCCCTATGATATAATATATAACTGTACATTTAATAGAATTAAACCCCACTTTAAAAAAAATCTGCACATTGAGAACAAGTTTTAATTCTATAATCTACGCGATAAATGACATTAAAATTGATTTGTTTTCAAAGAAACGTTTCAGGCCAACGTTTTCAGGAACCTTTTGTTTTATTTGTACACTATCATAAGTGCCATTTAGATATATTTTTCTAGAGAACGTTTCAGACTGATGTTCGTTGAAATAATTTTCATGTTTTATGGCTTAACTTGGAAAAATATTTATATAGAATACATGCATCATTCTGTCAGATAAATTGATAAATGTGTAATAATACTGATAACAGCCTCTTTATGCATATTTCTGTTAGATGAAACGATTAATGAGTAAAATTATAGTGAACACAGTTAACAGTAACTATGCAGTATATCTCTGAATTCACTTTCGTGTTCATTGGATTTACATTCTTGATGCTTGGAATATCTGATTGGATTGTACACAAAGAAATACATATCCCAAAATATGCCTCGGCAAAAATAAGTTTGAATAATTCTATGAAAAATAGCATGGTGAGTATCATTTCCTATGTTTATTCGGGTGCCGAAATATCTTTTTTTTTTTAATCCTTCTTTAATATATGGAGTGGGGTCGTAAATCGTTATGATTAAAGCGTTTATCTTTATTTATGGATTTTTTTTATTGCGACATAGCAAAAATCATTAATTCAAAATATAATAATCGTTAATCTTTTAATTGCTCTGGCTAAGAATTAGAATACCCAACACAGTAAAAAATAGTTAAAAAAGAAGTGATGCGGCCCTAACATAGTTTCATGTTTGATAGACAGGTCGGCAGGTAGACAGGTCGTTAGGTCGACAGATAACAGCACATTAGTAGTTATCTTTATTAATAAAGAAGGGAGTTAAAATTTATGCGCGATGATAATTACCTGTCGACCTGTTAACCAGTCTATAAGTAGACAACAGTATCTCCGTGAATATGTTATAACCTTAAAAATCGTTGCGGCGCATATCAACAACCTTCATAGTTCCCAACTTGCTACCTGTCGACCTGTCTACCTGTCGACCTGTCGACCCATCTCCAACATGAAAGTATATTCTCCATGAATATTTGATATCCTTAAACATTTTAATGGCGCATTTCAATAACCTTCATAGTTCTCACCTGGCTACCTGTCGACCTGTCTACCTGTCTACCTGTCGACCCGTTCCCAACATAAAAAAGTCTCCGTGAATTCTTTATATCCTTAAAAATATATAATATCAATAACATTCATAGTTCTCACCTGGCTACCTGTCGACCATGCTATTTTCTTTGAAACTCTTGTTTCAAAAATAGTCCTCAAACTTTCAATATTCTTACGCTAAAGTGTATGTGGAATTCTAAAGTCGTTCCATTGTTCTGTGTTTTGCCGCCGACTTTGTAATGCTGCGGTTACATAAATCGCAAGCTGAGTTTTCCGAGGTGGCGATTTTGCACTGTTTTTCTTTGTTTTGGAAATCGCAAGGAAAGATAATTTCGTCATTCTTTAAGATATCTTTTACACAGAAAAAAAAACAGTGAAAGTCTCACTGAGAATCTGCAACTCCGAAATCACACCTTGCGATGTATGTAACCGTAGCCTTAGACGTTAATTAAATCAAATTATTCTGTTTTTGCCAAAATAGTGATTGAATTTGTCCCCATTAATATCATATGTACATTTTGAAATATAGACTAGTTTATTTACTAAATAACACACAAAAGCACTGAGCATAGCATGGTAATTGTGTTAAACCTCGTCCGCAGACACAGAAGAGCCCGTTAATAAAAACTCAAAAAACAGAACGCTCGAAAGCCACATTTATATTTAAACATAGAAAATCGCTCTTCTGTTTACGCGAATTCACATCACATATAATAGTTTTTTATTCCAATTTGATTGCATAAATCTAACCATCATATCTAATAATCTTCCGACATACTCAGAATAAAGTCACGCTTAAATGTTAAAAATATGGACCCTGATTAACGTTTATATATGAATATTGTTATAAATTTATATAAAATTACACTTTTTCAAAGGCTGATATTGATGAAATAATCCATCTATTTTAATACAGAGCCATCAAACTTGGATCCGCACCAAACAAATCTGCCATAATCGCGGAACGTGGAGAGACCAACAATACACGATTCTCAACATAACCAGAAACGATTGTCAGCGATTTGTAGCGAACTTTCTCCACCGTAAACCGAAGCAGTCCTGGCTTTTCCTTGGCGATTCAACAATGAAACTTCTCGTTCGCAACTTAGTAACGCAAGTACATCATAATTGTTCCATTCTCAAAAAATGCAACAGTTCTTGTACAATGGAGGAATATTTAGCAATGTCTCCGTTTGAGCACTTCATTCCTATGAGACAACTTTATAAGTTATTCTGCAACACACATGAGAATGGCTGTCGTTGTGGTTATTTCCGGTGCGGAAGTAAAGACATTGAATTCCTTGCAAAGCTTCAAGTCATAGAAGGGACGAAAGATAGACCATATACAAGTCTTGGACCTATTGGTCCATATTTACGCAACAAACCAAGGGACGTTTGCGTTGCTAACGTAGGATTGCACGAAGGCGCTAACGAAGTAACGACACTTGAGTACACCAACGCTGTAGAAACATATCTATCACTTTTACAGCCGCATTGTAAAAGCATTATATGGATATCAACAAGTGCAGTGAAAGGAGACCCAAAGTATAGGCAAAGTAATGCATGTATTCAAGAATGGAACCAATCTGTTAAGAAAATGATTGTCACAAAATATCCTGATATTGCTTACATAGATATGTACCCTATGTCAACTGTATTAGAGATGCACGTGGACAATGTTCATTTAACAGGTGTTTATTATAAAAAGGCGGCATCGTTTTTTGATTATCCATTGAAAACATTAACAATGAAATAAATGTTTTCGATAACTAATCTGTTCCGTGCCAAAAGCCAGATTCGGTCCAATGGAATAAACGTATTCGTATAAGTGTTCTTCAATGAAACTATTGAAATACCATTGCATGAACAAGCTAACAAACTGCTTTGTTTCTACATGTTCGCATTGAAACAAAACTCTCGTCTGGAACATTATCTTTATTGTCAAAAATGTATGAATATAGGCAGTAGAGCACACTTTGAACGTTTGTGATACGTGTAAAATGAATCATGTTTTCCATTTATCTTATTGAATTATGTAGGAAGTGGTATCTTGCGTGCTAGATAAATGAAGGGCACCCCACGACATATTTTTCAAAAAGTGGTAAAGTCAACTTAAATCAACTTTACAACTGTGAAGAACAACAGAAAAATGATTTTTAAACATTTAAACATTTAAATTTTGCAAAATGGTGTTCCTTTTTTTCCAAGCCAGCTGGGCTGTTTCTCTTTTTCTAGCAAGCTTTGAACAGAAAAGGAACACCTTTTACGAAAATGGAATTGCTAACATTATTGCCAAATAATGTATTATATCTTGCAAATTATACCTTAGTAGACAATTGCAAGCAAGTTTAAGCATCTTAGAAATAATTATTCTCACTAAATATTATGAAAATAAAGAATTATCAAAAAGGGTGTTCCTCAAACTGCTCACATCTCCAAGCTAGAATGAATTTCCATGCCAGCTGGAATTCGGTGGGGAACAGCTTTTTAGGGGAACAGCTTTTTAGGGGAACAGCTCGTGATGTACTCCTCATAAATGATTTATAAACAAACCGACGCGATTTAGGATAGTTTATTTAAATGTCACTTAACCTTTGTTTCTTTAAAAAAACCTTAACAAATGTTATAAACCTGTTTTTATTAATGATACCTCGTGTACCAAATTAAACAAATAATTCACAATAGATTCAGTCAATGTAATATAATGGAGGTAAGCAGTGCATAACGTTCTAATTTACTACCTCTTACAGATTCTATATTGAGTTCAAAAGGTACTTGTACTTTTAATTCGCACAGAACTACGGTATTGTTTTGCTTGACGTGTATAACTAAAGTATAGCTTTCTGGCGTGAGTAGTTTTGTTTGGTGGGGAACGGTAGCTTTTAAACTATTCAAAAAATCTATTCTGCTCTAGTTTTGCCTGTAGAGATTTACAACCATTTAAAAGCTATTGTCAATACAATTGATTGTGAGTTTTAAACCGAACGATTAAGTGTGGACTCATCTGCCGTCATCGCCTTTTTCCCATTTTTGACTTAAAATAGCAGAATATATTTCATGCAGTAAAAAAAAAGTGTTTACATCATCTTTAGCAAAGCCTTTCAATGCTAGACTTGATTGATTGATTAGTTTTTGAAATAGTTTTGGGTTCTCTTTTTTATTTGCGTTAGCAAAGCTAACATTTTAGTGAACTGAACTCAAACACCGAAACCATATTACTTTGATACATAGTATCTATGAAATGCAATATTTATACAATATTCTAAAAAGTAAGGGAATTTACACTCTGAATCTAATTGTTTATATAAGGGATCACTTTATTTTATATGATTTTTTTTTTGAATAATTTAATGTATATTCCAAGAATTTCTATTAGAAAATATCATTTCGGGTGGCTTTATATGAAGTCAAGTTGTTGGACAAAATATGAAGTCCTCGTTTTGATGCAATAATCAATTTATACAATACATACAGTAACGAGGACACCATGAATAATTCTTGGTGGATAGTTGAAAGCTGATTGAGACTGTAGAAGGTTGGTAAAGCAACAGTTTGAAGTCACAAGGACGTTGGTCTTAATCCCTTCTTTTTGTAAATATTTCGTATACTCATGTTGTTATTATGATATATTGAAATTAAAATGATGATTGTAGCTGTTATGTAGAGGTACTAATACATTACTGTCATCCGGGTATGTATTGTTAAAGCTTACCGGTTAAAACCATAAAAACATGTTTCGCGTTTGCTGGTACTAAAGCAAAAGCCATACACTAAAACTTCGTCATTGGTATATTTAACTATTTTGAATGTTATTGTTAAGTTGAAGAATAATCCTTTACCAATATTTCTAGCACATTGCCATATATATGAGTAAAAACCTGTGTGTTTTGGTGGCTAAACAAAGGTGCTCATGTAATAGCATTGGCATGTCAGTGAGTGGCATGTTACATGCGTGCTTAAATCTTAGAAGTTCTAATTCTTGCATTGCATGAAAATGAACGTCCAGTTACTGAGTGGAATTATTTTAGACAAATTCAACCTTTACTTATACAACACGTTTAATATGAGCCATTGTTTACATACACTTGTCCCCTACAATTTCAATCAATAAGTGTTTTGGTAACAAAATAAACATGGGCCATAATAGACTCAGAACATTGTATGAATGACGTAGTATCATTTGTTTGTCATCAAACATTGCCACAAAACTAGTTTGCACAACTGTTTTGTCGCATATATCGATCCGATCGTGTATCGCAGTCATAGCAAAAATAAGTAAGGAAAAAGCTTTTTAATCATTATTGTTTTGGGATTATTGAAGACACTTATTTCATGTAGAACCTAATTCACTGTGTTGTAAAAAATCATAATCACACATATAGAAAAGTTCATAAAGATTATTCATAAAATATACATGTAAATATATATACATATTTATATTTCCATGACTTAAACGACTCAGGATTTTTGTTAGTTTAACATTGTTCTGATTATTTTAGCTACTGATTTTTGGGTAAAACGGATTTCCATAATATGTGAACGGAACGGAGTTTAAGTTGAATATTTAGCCCAAAAGGTAAGTCGTTATTTAAAGTTTATCCTATTATTCATTTTAATTGAATTTATCTAAGAACTGAAATATGTGAAAACATGCAAACTATATACATAATTTAAACACGACATGTTCGATGTGAAGGATGTTTACGATTTCTACCGTGAAGGCGGACTGGAACGGTTTTTGAGAGAGGAATGTAACATAAACGGATCATATCAAAAATGTGTGTTAAGAGATATAAGACAACTGCATCGCAGAATAAAACGCAAATACAAACATGAAGAGTGAATTAAAAACAATATCTTAGATGCCTTTATGATAAACAAAACTTGTGAATTTTTGCTATTTATTACTTATTTCTTTTGTGGTCGCAAAACACTATCGTTATAGCAAATATTGTTTGAATATAGAATTATAAAATTATTGTATAGCATTTGGTTGATAAAAAACAGCTTTTTGATCATTATCAAATTAATTTGTAGTATTTAGCTATAGTAAAGGGTTGAGCATATTGGTCATGTTTTATGAATTTGATAAATCTTATATCTATTCAAATGTTTTACTTCTTTGCTACCAATTTGATATCAAATGGCAATAACCTTTATCTGATGCTCAACAAATACTCATATTCATTAATTTTCAAAGAGGGTTACATCAGCTAAATAGCTTTAAATAGCTTTAATGACAATTATCATTATTTAGTTATGCGACGCGCATAATTCCAAGTTGGTTATTCAATGTTGCGAATTATATATTTAAGATAAATCAAATAGTTTTAAATAGGTCCAACTCTAATTAATATAATGACATCACACTCAGGTATTGTAAGAGAGTTGTAAATTGTGTCTAAAAGAATTGTGTTATTACCAAGGAATAATAACTCTCTTTTTGATATGATGTTTTGTTCAATTAATCGGTCATGCCCATATATACAAATATGAATAGAAAACTGGGTGATGACTATGCATTGATATTTAAGTGTATGCATACATGATAAATTCAATTGTGTATATTAGGGGTATCATGATACCCCAATTAATTAATTAATTAATTGATATGTTAAAGTTATAATTGGCAAGTATAATAAACGGTTATTTACTCACGTTTTAAAGAGCATGATATATCCTAGTTTTGAATATGTAAGATTGATGTTTACTCGAATTACATTGCATGCAGTTTAGTAATTGTATTTACGAGATGTAGGAATTGTTTACATGTGATGTCAGCTATTTAACCTCGAAATAGTGATAAATGTGATAGTGTATCCAGTATTTGGTGGGTAGTGATATATTTTGCTTGTTTTGAACTGCATTTTGTATAGATGAGTTTTGATAATTCAGCATAGCTTTCACAACCGGTGAGGTGATTAAATTAATGTGTATTGTTCTAGACCGAATTCCTGTATTTACAGGAATTCGGTCTAGAACAATTACTTAAAAGTAATTGCTTCGTTTCCAAATATCTATGTGCGTCACCGGATTTAAAATTGTGTAATATTTAACAACATCCAATAAGAAAAGTATATAAATGGGATAAATTCTAGTTTATTTTAGTTGTGTTAGACAATTTAGAGGTTCCAGAAAGGAACGACGATTGAAGGATTAAGGGTGATCTGTGCATCACAACGTTTATGTGGATAATTTATAAAATGTAAAAATTGGAGCTATCACATGATATTTAATAAATATTTGTAGAATAAGGATCGCTTTTATTTTCGATTAGTCAACATATTGTACCGCACGGGAAGGTCTACACATATTTTACATAACAGCATACGGCTCTTTTTTACAAGGAAGATTAAACATATTACACAGTGTTCACAGCTGTTAGTTGTTATTTAGAGATAGAGAGGGGAGAGAGTGGCTGTAACGTTGACGTTTTTGGCAATTAGTTCCGAATCGTTGATGTTGTTAAGTCAAAATAAGGTCATCAACACTCTCTATTTAGATTTTTGTTGGAATATTATCATATATTTACATATGGGGCGAAAAGAATACATATTGATGTGTATAACCAGAAAGTAGCAAAGCTACGTGGATTGATTTGTAGAAATTACTTTGTATGTGATCATGACAAAGTACAGGTAGCCAGTGTAGTTTGATGAATATTTCAGTTATATGGTCATATTTGTAGTATCTGAGGATAACGCGAGCGGCGGCGTTTTGCACGTGTTGTAGCTTAGTGAGAAGTTTGTCAAACAAGGGCCTATTTCTGTTATCAAAATGGAATTCTATCATTGACTGAATGATGGTTTGTGCGACTTCTGGGGTGCTATACCTAAGAAGAGAACTTATCTCCCGTATTTATACGTACCATAGGCGGATTGTATAATCGAACAGGCCAGTAATGAGTGGGACAAACTGCAGGTAATATTTTGGGAATTAGATCTTAATCTGATCTAAAAACTCACTAATTACGGAGCATTTAAATTGACAGTGAAAATGAGAAGCAATCAAGAGTAATTATAATTTCTTAAAAATTGCAAATATACATGTATTTTATAAAACCTCATTATTCATATAACCACATATGATAATGTCTATGAGGTCCGTGTTAATTGCGTGTGCAATTCTTCTAGAAGGGTTTTAAAAGGTTTCGAAGGTGTACAAAAATAAAAAAAAACAAAGCGTTCAGCACAAAGAATAATCGCAATGCGTATTTAAAGTGCATACCTCAGGGGGAATTCAAGTGTATTATGTCTAGGAATAGCAACGGCTTATACAATATAACTCACCACTTGGTACACATACTGTTAAGCGTTTACTCTACAATAATATATTATGCGATACTTTTAAAAAGCTTTAGAAATACGAATCGTATATTTTCAAAAGAAAAGTGTGGTTTAATATTTGGCAGGTCACAATGCCGTTCTTACATTTTATATTTATCTATTAAATGGTAATAAATAGGGATATTTCTAGAACTAAAAAAACAAGCAAAGATTCAATTGTAAATAGCAAATGAAAGTTAACCATCTCTCTAGACCTTAACCATTTTTTCAGGTCAAACTTTGATATAAAATATTTTATTCACTATTATATCAGTGTTAATTCAGTTATAAAACATACACTTAAGTTAAATGTTGTAAGAAAAAAAAACCTTTTATGACACACACCCCATAGATCATAAGTCTGTCGTGACTATGGCCGCATACATTTCGAACCCAACATAATAATACGCAAAAAGGAATGCTTATGGAATAAAACCACATCTAAATATGCAGTGTCAATATCAGAAGGGTCCTGGAGCCAGTCAAAGGGCAATGATCCCCTTCGTGCATACTGAAGTAAGGAACATTTCATCATAAATATCCCTGTATTCAATAATATATATAAAAACACAAATGAACCAAGTCACATGTGCGTTGGTTCATGCCTTCCTTATCTTATAGTTTGGTTACATTATTATGTGTTAACTGTTGAGGTTAATAATTTTGTCTTATCACTTCGGAAAAAAAACAATTTATTTGAGTAAACTCAAAATAAATGTATACAAAAATAAACAAATCGAGCATCGTTGCAGTGAATGTGCTTGGTAAGATTTGATTTCGGATAGTACTGTTAAAATTCTCCGATGTTTACAATAAATTGTTTATTTTCTTCCATATCTCTCAATAATTATTAAAACTCTTTAAAAAAGTTTACTTGAATAACCGAGCACATTGTGTGGAAAGCAAATGTCTTTCTGCAGCCAATCTGTTCCTGGTATGCTTAGTTTTTACCTGTGTATGCAAATGATAACATTCGTCATATACCAACACATAACAAGTCTGTGACGTATGCGTTTATCTAGTGTGTTTAACGTTAGGTAAACACATGGAAAATTACCAAAAGTTTTCCACGTCGTCGTAAAAAGTGCACATATTCTTAACACTTTAACTTTTTCATGGATTGTGATTGTACATCTATTGTTCTTAAATTGCATTATGCATGTGTGTAATAAAACCACACCCGTCATATAACCACATATGATAAAATGTTTGAAGGCTCTTTCAATCAGGTGTAATTTTCTGAGCGTATTTCATTAAGTGCATATGGTTTGGAATGGGTAAATATTTTCCAAATATTCCCTTTGTTGCAGTAAATTGCGTATATTACGAATACTCTGACCCATAAACTATGAATTCATTTGAAAAAAGGATTATGTCATCAGGACTTGTTTGAGAATATATGTTGATGATTACAGGTTGTGAATAATAACAAAAATAAAATATTTGGATAAATAATTCGAAATCATTGTTTTTTGTAAATCAGGTAAGTACTATCTATTTATCATTCCACTTTATTGAATGCTTCTGGTAAATTATTTGTGTGTCATTTAAGAAATAAGACAAGTTTATATGATTTGAACAGAGAAAAGAAAATTCACGAATATTCGAGATTTATTTGTTCATTTTCGATGCATTAAATTCATATTGATTTATGTTATTATGAATTCTAAATATATCCTCGGGAAAAAAATGTCCCGTTGTTCAAATCCCTGTAACTTGAAAAATATTTGATTGAACTTTATAAATGATGAACTAAATTAGATGACACATAATGTTGGTCAATTTAATTATATTAAGCTACTCTGTAAGTCGTAACTCAATATTACAATGCTTTTACCTGTTAAAGGTTTTCATATAATAATCAAAACTATGGTATGGAGCCAATAGAATTTGAAATTTAATTATTAGAGTTTAGCGTCTGTGAGCTATTTCAATATAAATTTCCGATATTTTACGACATGGACTCTTTTTTTACATAGATATAAGTGTATGAATACTTTATATTATCTATTGAACATTATCATTTTTTTCGTTATGATACACATTGATTAATGATCGACATTTTTATTTCTTAGCCCTTCGATAAAGTGAACAAAATTATCGTCAAATGGATTCCAGATGGTGGATTTTAAAAACCATCTATAATTAGCATTACTGAAACATAGCAATGTGTTTTAAATTGAGCCAAATTGATACAATATGTAAATATAAATCTTAAGCAACCGGATAATGATTTTGTTGTCGAGCATATTTGCACTCAAAATATTTAACTAACTTCGGTACACAAAGTCACTATAAAAGTAACTATAAAATGTATTTTATTAGAGCAAAAAACCTTCGTATATATCAAATGAACGAAATGTTTTCATACGTATGAATATATACGGTGGTCGATAGCTGCCAAGTTTTTTTCTTATGAGTTTTTTCGTCTTTGCTACGATTGGATTCACAAAATGGAACTAAATGAGGCAGACTCAACAAAATAATTGCGATATTGTTACATATGTATGATGAAATGTTAGTTTCAAAACTTCTATTTTATTTATTTTTTCAAACAGCTTTTGCTTTTTATAAATAGTTATTGAAAAAAAGTAAAATATTATTAAGATATTACAATACTATACCCAAACTTTAATAACATTGATTCTTCATAGATACCAGATTTAGAAATACAGAGAAAACGTCATGCAAAACCAGTATGAGCTCTTCATCTCCTCTAAGGTTTCCTGCACCAACATCAAGTAAATACACAATAAAACATTATATGAATTAGATTTGTTAATATCGCGCATATATATTCATTATATATTCAATGTGCAACTGTACAATTCCAATATATGGTTGACTTAATTGTACCTATTTCAATTCATTATCAATCGACTTAGTAAATTTAAAATCATATTTAATCGCCAATTTAAAATTGTATTTGTGAAGACAATAGTAGTTAACGTCTTTTTTTAAATTGTTTTCTGATACACTTAGATAACTTTAAAGCAGCTCATCAAAAATGTGTGCATAACTTTTTACAGGTGGTCTCTACCCATGGGATGATGTAGACAAAATTTTTGGTGTTGGTCCGGACACGAAATTTTGGATGAATAATCAAGGTATGAACACTGTCCACGATGTCTTCAACCGCTATCAGACGGGAGGATTTAGTTCGTTTTTCTTCAATTATTGCAACAACCTACCTCATCGTTATAGATCATCTATCATGAACAAGATGCAACAATATGGAGAAGATATACAGGTCCTTCCAAAAACAACTCCAATGCCTCAGCAATATGTTGTTTATTACCCACCAGGAATTACCACGTATGTACAGCCACCTTGCGCTGCTTAAACGTGAAAAAGGACTGTTCATAATGTTATCGGTTAAAGACAATGACACTTTACTATATTCATTCTATTTGAATAAAGTGTTATGCGTGAAGGTATTGCCATTCACTCTTTTAAGCCATATTCATATTTGAAAAATCCCTGTCATTAAAAAAACAGTTATGACTTAAAGCATGAGTATTGCAATACGTCTTACTTGATGTTTATATATATATGAACGCAAAAGAAGGAAAATAAAATCACGCATTATTAATTCTCGTTTATTTAGAAAAGCAAATATATAAATATATTACTAAATCATACTAAATAGAACCATTTTAGATTCATCTCGATATACAATACCTAAATAATATGTTAGTTTGATTCGCTATATTAACAGCTAAAAGTAATTTTCAAACAAACTTAATTTAAGTCCAAGCGGTTTCGGATTATATATATCCTACGAAAATACTTTGAATAAATATTATTATTGATCAACAATCGTATGTCCTTTTGATTCGAAAAACTGATACTAGTTAATATTTTACCATTAAATACATTGAACAACTAATTTTATCAATTTGAAATGAACTTTTGTTTTGAAGAAAGTTGTCGAATTTTTCTTAACAAATGTAGCATTAATTTAACTGTATAGCTATTGTTTTTCAAAAACATGTTTCAATATATATCTTGTCATCAAGACAATTGCATTTTTATCAGTATGAATCATTTTTCATATCCAATTGAAGCATAAAGGCGCGTTCACCCGAAACAGCCCTAAAAGGCTCGAAAGCGGGTTTGAAATGTTTTATACAAATTTCACCTAAAGGAAAAAAAACATTATATGTTTGTTTGAATCATGCGCTTTTTTCCTCATATGAAATTGGTATCTCGAGCTTTTTCGGGCTTGTTACGTGTGAACGCGCCTTAAGCATATTCCACTGTATCATAATACTCATTATCATACTATATGTTTCGGCAAATCCACGATGCAATTCAAATAAAAACAATGTACTAAATTGATTAATCAGCACCTTTTTATCACATCAAAATACAGATTCGAGTTATCTAAACAACGGTTTTTAATTATGATATAAAATTAATAACTAACACAGTATAAAAAAACGAAATTATGGTCTTAAACATTAACAATTGACAACTGTATGTCTTCACTTGTATATATTCACCAAAAGCCAATAAAGCAGGCATAACAAAAGCAAAGGGTAGAGGCGAATCTGCGAAAACTGAAAGAGCAAGCCTTTTAAACAAAAAATGACATTCAACTTAGTTTTAACGTACGTGTACATGTATTATATTTTTGCAGCAGTGATACGTTTTTTATGTTACAAGAAAAATAACCTTTCTTCAAGTCAATCAGAAAGGTTTTGATAAAAACTACCGCGTAGTCATGAATTGAACACTTCTTTCAATGCTTGGAAAACATAAATGTGTATAAAAGCAAGAAAATATGACATAAGCAACATAGTATGTGCTGTTTACTTCACGAGTGCGCATTTCAATAATGATATGCCTTTTGTTATGCTAACGAAGGGGTATATATTATATTAGCCACGTTTGGCAGAACTCTTTTGATGTAAATGTTAAACATTACAGTTATTAAGCACTGTTAAGTGAAGCATGATAATAAAGGGGTGATTAACTGTTCCTCTGGTATGTGTTCTGAACATTCATCCACTGACTCATACAATCACAACAATTAATATCAAAATAAATAGATTACGCAAGAACATTTACAATGAATAAGCAAAATAGGCAAAATATATTTCAATGTATGTTATACTCTTGGTACCTATATATTTTCTCTAACAAGCGTTTTATGAGTTGGTTAATATAATTTGGTGGGGTGGGGAAGGTTGGCTCTCCTTCACTACAATTGTGAAACGATAAACGCAATATAATGCAATGTATATGTATCGACACGATGCATCAATATGTTGTTCTTTCAAATATTTAAATGTTATTCCATCGAATATAAATGAAAATAGCCATTGAATTATTGCTTTTGGGGCCGATTGCGCGAAGGGCCGAATTGACCAATGACGGAGCTGTGAGTATGGCGGAGTGATATTTGTCGATGTGTCGACACAGTGTATCCAATTGCATTTATGCTGCATAACAACGTTTCAAATACCATTTAACTACATCCGACTTACATACATATGAATATGATTTTGAAAAAAAGCTATACGTTGTTTTAATGACAGACCGATGCATATAATAGGGACTTGTCATGCATGAAGCTTTCCTTAGCTTGCCCCTTAACAAATCTTTTTTTCTCTGAAGAGTTCAAAAACACATTCTTTTATATTGAAAAACGCATCGATCGTTTCTGGGCCTTCAATAAAGGCCCTTACATCTTTTCATCGAATCAAAATTTCCATAACAATTTTGACTACTAAACGATGGTGGGATCGATACACACATCGTTTGCATAAAACCTCACCGTATGATCATGCTGACATAACATAAACTCAATCGAGGTCAACATTAAACAATTATTAGATTTTATGCAATGCTATGGAATTATATTTCAAATTATCGACATTGTGAATCCAATATTATTATTGGAGCATTCCAAGTCTCATTAATAGTGGGCAAACAAATGACATTATCACCATCCGTATTCGTATTTAATTGATATCCGATAAATTCGGACTCTCCCAGGGCGATCGTATACACCTCTGCCCCCAGTTTGACAATTGTCACTCTCAGATTCGTTGATATCTGCAAAACGACAATATATATATGTGGCAGCGAAACTTTAATTTAAGCGAAACTATAGTTTCGCTAGCGAAATGTTAATTTTTCTGATAATGTTGGAAAAATAGTCTATTTTAAATACTTTTACAGTCAACATTTTGGATTTGGCCTAAAATGATTATGTTTCATATATCTTTTGATCCAATTATGTGTATTAGTGACATAAAGCACACTCCCAGATAGGATTATCCGTGAGTTGAGTCATGAACTGAACTCGGGGATTAATCAGCTTATTTCGATTACATTATTGAATAGAACTCCATAAAAAGCTTCAGAAAAATTGGTTAGATGACTTATAATTACTTCTATACATATGTTAAAGATTAACAGTGATTAAAAGCCTTATATATAACATTTCGACATAAAAAACTTACATGATCCGAAAAATTAATCTTTCGCTAGCGAAATTAAAGTTTCGCTGAAAATTAAAGTTTTGCTGCGACATATATATATTGAGAAAATGAGATATAAAAAGCGGTTTCCTTATATAAGTTAAATATGTTTTGAAAAGTTGGTAATATGCCAAGCACTCGATGCGTTTTTGCAAGGGTCGATCTCGCATTCATTGATAGCTGCAGAATATGAAATAAATAATCGTCTTGGGACGACATATAGACAGATAGGCATTAAAAGTATGGTCAATACATATTTTTATTTTACTGTACATGGTAGACAGGTAGACAGGTAGACAGTCAGACAGGCCAGAAACATTGAACATTTTGTAATACGATTTTTTTTTTCAACATGTACATGGTCGACAGGTAGACATGTGGACAGGTCGGCACATTGAAAGTGTTGTAAATACAAATTTTTACATGTACATGGTCGACAGGTGGACAGGTAGACAGGTCGCCACGTACACAGCACAGTTTATAGCATTTTACCAATGCCACTGTTAATCTTATTCTTACATCTCCAATCAAACTATAGCAAACACGCCGATCCACTCGTTGGTTATAGCGCTTATAATAAACACTATTATAGGTATTCTAGCATATTTTCACATTTAAATGCGGGTGAAGAATCCATTTAATCTCTCCTTTCGATTTAGTCTGCAAATTCTACATGTCTACCTGTATACCTGTCTACCTGTCTACTTGTCTAATTGTCATCTGTCCACCTGTCAACCTGTCTACATCTCATGAAACATCAGTTACCTCCTTTGTGTGAACTATTTTTTATTGAGTGGGGAATTCTAAATCTTGGCCAGATCGAAAAATAAACAAAGAAGGGATGTCATTTTTTGTCTATTATTCGAATGTATAGTGTTGGTATTCAATAGACTTTCTCTCATGCTAATTTGCATTTTTGAAAGTCAATTTATACCTGCAAAATCATAAACGCAAAAAGATATGCTTCAACTGCATATTCTTAAAGTGGCATTCCCTATTTACCAAAGGAAACCTCTTTTTAAAAAGCAAAATGTCTATATTCATAACGCATTTGGTTATTCCAAGACCCGAGCGTCTTTATTTACGATGTAATAAACTACAATCTGTATAAAATCACCCAGTAAACTAAAACAAACCTCCTTTAAAAAATACATCTATAAAAAGCGTTTTAAGCGATTTACTACATAAACCATAACACAAGAACCCCCTATAGAAAAAAGTCCCCTCCTCATTACTACAATAGGGAACTCGGAAAACCTATTCCCTCAACCTATTTAACACTGATATCCATATATGTAAAATCCACCTCCCTATCCGTTATAGAGTGCGGAATATAACCAATCAATAAAAATTTACAAATATTTATGTTTTTCATACAAAAAATATCCAGACAATAAAATTTATTAACATTGAATATATGACTTGTCAAACCATTTTGAACCGTCGTATCATTTGATAAGAAAGATTAATAAGAAAGCAAAGTGACCCAATACTTAATAATTTTAGTTTACTTATAAATATTTTCTTAACTTCATCAGCATAGTTCTCACAGTTTGCATTGCTACTTTGGGTCGTTGTTTAATGTATTTTTATATTTTTCAAAATGTCCAATAAGTATCTGTCAAACTTTTATTTTCTTCCTTGAATTATTATTTTACTTTTGATTATTAACATATGAAAATAATGGTAAAGCAATAAATAAATTAGCAGTAATCAATAAGACAATCGCTAAAATGTAGTAATAGATGACAAGGGACAGTAGATAAAATTTAGGCAAGAGCATTTAATTCATGTAACACATTGTGCTACCCCTTGTTTAAGACAGAACTAGGATAAAAACAAAAAATAGAACTAGGATATACACTTGATACGTCATTTAAACAAGTCTAAATACGATTAACTTATTTATGTTCCCACCATGAATTTTGTATACATGCTTATGATATACAATTATGATATAAGTAAGGAGTCAACTTTAACGAAACGATTGAAGTTTTATATTTCGACCAAAAATAAATTCGCAAACATGAATGTTCATCTTAAGTACAACCTTAAAACTCCAATCAAGTGCTGCAATAACAAGGGAATATTGATATTTTATGTTTGGTAATTTGCTATTTTTAAAACAATATTTTATTTTATATTTCAGCCATAATCATTTAATACATTTAACCATGACGAATACCTCAATTTATGACAGTAACTTTAAAATCAAAAAGCCACACGAAACATATGATAATACAGTTATTTGTAGAAAAACGTTTGCCTTTCGCTCACGATATTTTTCATTCAGACCCGAAAGTGTTAGTTATATTATACATATGAATCCAATGAAAAAATAATACAAATCTTTCCGATGGAACAATAAGCAATAAGATATGTATTTAATAAACTGCTGATTCAATTTGGTTTTCAATAACAAAAAAATAATTCAAATTAAAACAAAGTGTTTGCATGGATGCCTTTTCACGCGCATTTATAATCTAATCTGCAAGGACCTGATTTTAATTTAACCATTGACAATTGAGTATGCAAATATGATAAGATTGATTTTTTCCGCTCCATTTATTATCTAAGCTACAAAAAAAATCGACTATGCAAACTTATGTTCCTTTATATCAATATACCTGGAGGTTAGCAAAACAAAATTTGTTCGAAAGGAATTCTAATCATTGTGCCATTCACATTTGCACTCTCGTGTATAAACACGTGCATTTACTAAACCTGATTAAATGTGTTTATACACGCAATAACTGTTCATTTATCTTTTATGTGTGTGCTATTTGAAATTGAAAATCATTAATTGATATAGAAGCCAACCATTCAATAGCAGATATATATATTTTTGGACTAGACAAAGGGGTAAGTATATTTGCGGTTTTTTTGTGCAGAACTACACTCAAAGGAGTTTTCAAAAGTTTTACAACCGAGAATAGCAAGGTCCTTAAAGATATATATATAATTGGGCGTATTAACTCGTAATATGTAATCGGGCGTAGTTTTTTTTTATAATTGATTCAGCTATGTCTAAATAAATGAATGTATAAATAGGTTTAATATCATTTTGTTAATTCATTAGAACACAAACATATATCACATAGAAAAAAATACTTTTTAAAGTTAATATATGTCAAATTTATGTACATTTTACTTTCAAATACAGGACTTGGATTTCAACAAAATGGGCCTTGAAGACCTTGACTGCGATGTTATAGTCATTCAAGGGATAGGCAAATCTATATCACGCATCTTTAAAAATCACAACAAGAGAAAAGTGAAGGATGTTCTTAGTATGTATAAAAATGACAGACTTGAAAGGTTTTTTAACCAAAGGTGCACAACACTTAATCCATTTTGGAAGAAAGAAATCATAAAACAAATGTCAAACCTTGCTTTGTTGCAAGCTATGGATAGACTAAGAATTGCATGAGGACACTGATATATTTCATTTATGTAAATTGCATTAAACGCAATTTAAGCATATGGTTATTTCAATGTATGTGTATTTATTTCAGGATTAGTATTTTATTGTAGAATCAAAGAGGCCAAGTATTGTATTATGTTTTAGTCATATAATAATGTTTTTTATATAAACCTTACCCAACGCTAATAGCAATATATGTAAGCTAAATGGTGTGTTCAAAACAACAAATATGAACTTTACATGTGGCATAAAATAATTTATTTAGAGTTAACGGGAGTTAAACAATTTTAGAAAGCAATACGATGGAGCATGTTAACACGAAATATGTTGGGAATTAATATGACCAAATGGTTGCTATTGTGGCTAAGTCTTCTTAAGTATTTATAGATCATATTTTAAGTATGGATCATATTAAAAGTACAGTCAGCATTCATCTTGTAATAATTAAAAGACGTTCAAACCATGCAAAGTTATTTTGATGTTTTATTTTTCTTTCAAATATTTTGAAAAAAAAACACGTTTTGTTTTGAAATAAATGAGTCCCGAGGCTTGTGGCTTGTACTTATTCGTACTTTGGTTGTTCCGTTTAGTGTGAATAAGATTCTTGACGACGAACGGAAAAAATACCCGTACCATCGTTGCCAGCTCTTTTTCATCTCATATTTCAAATTTAATGTTTCACATTTCACTATGCTATGTTAAGTTTGTTATATTATTGCTACTACAAGAACCAGAAAGAACAAGAACTAAAATGAACGCAAGGTAAAAACACTCGATATTATTCCTTTTTTTTATTTAGAAAAGCAAATATATAAATATATTACTAAATCATACTAAATAGCACCATTTTAGATCCATTTCGATATACAATACTTTGATAATATGTTAGTCTGGTTCGCTATATTAACAGCTAAACGTAAGTTTCAAACATATTTTGCACAAAGAAGTCCAGACTTAACTTAAGTCCAAGCGGTTTCGAATTATAGATATCCTACCTAAATACTTTGAATATATATAATTGTTGATCAACAATCGTATGTCCTTTTTATACGAGAAACTGATGTTAGTTAATATCTTGCCATTAAACACAATGAACAGCTAATTTGATCAATTTGAAATGAATTTTTGTTTGAAACATAGTTGTCAAATTTCTTAACAATATAATATTAATTTAACTGTATAAATATCGTTTTTTTTTCAAAAACATGTATCAATATATATCTTGTCAATAAGACATTTGCATATATTATCAGTATTCATTTTTTTCATAAGATAGTTGCATATATTATCAGTATTCAATTTTTCATATCCAATTGAAGCATAAAGGCGTGTTCACCCGAAACAGCCCCCAAAAAAGCTCGAAAGCGGGTTCACAATGTTTTATACAAATTTTATTTAAAGAAAAAACGCATTATTTGTTTGTTTGAATTATGCGTTTTTTTTCCTCAAGTGAAATTGCTATGAAACACATAACAAAAACGTTTCGAGCTTTTTCGGGCCTGTTACGTGTGAACGCGCCTTGAGCATATTCCGCTATATCATAATACTCATTATGATACTATATGTTTCGGCCAATCCACAATGCAATTTAAATAAAAACAATGTACTAAATTTATTAATCAGCACCTTTTTATCACATCACAATACAGATCCGAGTTATCTTAACAAAGGTTTCCATTTCAACAATCATTTGTAATATATCATTAATAACAGTTACTAGCACAGTATTAAACGAAATCATTAAGAACTGTATACATGTATATTTTTTTTCAATAAAAAAAGTAAGCTAATAAAGCAGGCATAGCAAAAGTGACGGGAACATGCGAATCTGCAAAAGCCTATTTCAATTTAAATTTGCCATTAAACGTTATATTGATAAACGTACATGTAAGATATTTTTGCAGCAATGATGTTTTTTTTTTACAAATAAAGACAGCCTCTCTTCAAATCACTCAGAAGGGTTTATATTAGGGCTGTGTCGGGTACCTCGGGTAGTCGGGTACCCGATAATTGCCTCGGGTACCCGAACCCAAATTTCGGTTCGGGTACCCGAAATGTTGCATTATGG
>LQRL01151605.1:5456-17291 GCA_001703475.1 Hydroides elegans
ATTTTCTTAGCCTTGATATTCAGCATCTTGGAGTAGCGTGCAAGAATAGGGGAACAATTGAAAAGCACGAATGGATATTCTAGTTTTCTTCTTTTCTAGCGAAGTGGAGGGGTGAGGATGAGGGATATTAGATATGGGATGAACGGTCTACCTTGCTATTCACAACAACATATGGTGATTTACGAACACTGTGTTTCAGTGCAAACTGGATATCCCCAATTCAAGGTATCTCGAATGCAGTCAAAATTGCAACTTTAGAGTTGCATTCAAAGGCTGCTTTTGGCCTTTTCAACATTGCTGTCACATATTCAATTTCTCGTCGACACCAACCCGATTACTGCTATTGACTCGTATTAGCCGATATTAAGAGTACAAGGGTTATTGACACTCATTTACATATCAATTATTACACCATTTATTGAATTAATTCGATATTGTCAAGCATATTGTAGACAAGTTGGCGACAGAGTCTTTTGGGACAATATGGAAATGTTGCGCATTTACATAATCTTTTCAAGAAAACATGGGTGTCCCTCGTTTGAATAAGAGCGCGCATCGAAAAACAGATCAAAATATAAAATGAAAGGGACATGTATGTTGGCATTGCTTTTGTTTGCTTTTTTTTTCAAAGAATCCTATGCATATGTTTGAAATAGATAATAAGATATACGTAATTAACGCATTTTCCTCGCAACCCTTTCATCCACTTCAAAGAGGATTTGAAAACGTATTTTGGCGGGAAAAGGACCGTCGATTGTCGGTTGATAATCCTTTGATCATGCTCTGTTTTTTAATGCCTATATCTACTTAGTAAAATAAATAAATACAAATTCTAGCCGAAGGCACTCAGGAAAATCAACTTATGATTCGGAAAGACGTCACGCGACAACGTAGCAGCGTTTGCATTTGATTTATAATAAGTTTAAAACAATGAAATCTACGAAATACGAGTCTTACAAGTCGATTCCTATAGTCAAATTATTTATATTTTATGACGAGTGATTCTGACAAGCGTTCTAGTTCTATAAAAGTTCATTCTTCACATTTCGGGACTCTTTAAAGTATTTAAATACATTTTCATATGTTACATATATACAAATAGTTATTAACAAATACATGTAGATAAACTACGACGTCCGTTTCCACACTGTATGACGTCGGCAGTGATATGGATAACTAGGCAAGCAGTCAAGTAACATCCAAACGACGTTCTGTTTCGGGTCCATATAAAGTTTTCTGGATCCTCTTTTTTGTCACGGACTGTTACTACATCGCAACGAAGTCGGACGTAAGACTTATGACGTAAGACATTTGTCCGACACCGGGATGTAAATGAACGCTTGGAAAAATGGGTTCAAATGATTGTTTATTTTTGACGTTACGTTCGAGAAAGACGTTAAACGAACAATCCTAGCTCCATGGATGTGGAATATGAAAATGAGTTGGAACCCTAACAGGGGATGGGTCTAGACAAAGGGCTAGGCTTAATTTCTGTTTGTCGTGTGATCCCTTAATGTGACTCCATATAGTCACTCATATCCAAACATATACATGAAACGCATAAATATCATCTGGCTCGCGAATCTGATCACCCAGGTGCCATCGGTCATATGTAAATGTTCAATAGCAGATACCATTTCAAACCCCAAGTTGTTTTGATTCAATATTAGCCATCCACCGATTTGTCGCGACCGATTTACTTGTATTTACTAATGGCAAGTGGGGTTAGGGATTATATGTTTTGCCTACAGCAATATATTGTTAAATTGTATTGAGGTGAGTATAGAAGAACATACACCGGTGAATAAACAGGTAGCAGGATTAAACTTGAGATTTAACCAACAGCTATTGCTTGCTTTGTAAGGGATACTGTCGACATATGTCCTGGGGTCTGATATATTTTGAAGGCTACACCATAATCTGAATGAAAGTAGCATAGCGTACGACTATATTAAATTACGCCTTATTTTCCAGTCACGCGACACTATAATCCAGGATATTTGATTAGGAGCCACAGCTCCGACCACAATACGCAAAGGAATGATGCTGCATTTAAGCTAGTTTCTGGAAAATGATGCACCCTCCATTAAAGATAGGGTGTGACTATTTACTAAAGCAGCGTAGTAAGTCTTCATTCCAACTCGATAAGGTTGATAAATACTACGTACGTTGCTGACAGACGTGACGTCGAACAAACGCTCCTTTTACGTACGACGTGGTGACGAACTGCTTTATCATGTCTTTCCTACGTCCACGAGGAAAAAAAAAGTCCGGAGAAATTTTTAAATACTTGTATAAAATGCTAAAAAATCTGGGTCGGAAAGTGGTCCACCACACATTCATCTGGGCCCAAATTAGAACGTCCTTTTGAAAGTGTTCGACGTCTTGCCCAGTGGGTTTTGTTCTCGCAATTGAAGTGACACGTTTACAATAGACGAGACATATTCCATGGAATCCGGAGCTTATGGTCTCCACTTTGGCCATACCTTAAAATACTCCGTAATTAAATAAATACGCGCAGACGTCTCCATATATTGCGTTACTCATTGCTGTGATGTTGGTCAAATTGTCTTGCTAAGCACTTCCATATATTCCAAGAAAATGGTTCAATGAGGACATTTATGCAAAGGGAGTAAAATACCATGACACAATTCAATGCAATTTTTTGAAATAAAATTATATGCTCAAATATTCATTTTACACAATCCAAAGAAATGAAACAGCAAGATAGAGAGAGAGAGAGAGAGAGGGTGAAAGAGAGAGAGAGAGAGAGAAGAGACAGAGAGAAAAATGAATAAATAAAAATAAACATCAATTAATTTATATACAATTCAAGGTAAAATGATACCGAATTGTAACACTTGCTTTTATTTTATTATGCGATGCAGTAGTTTGCAGATATACCCTATTCCATTGTCCAGACTCACGTCTCCCTTCCGTTCACCGTCTACGGACATATGGCGACTCACAGTAAATGAGCTTCGTCTTTTATTTTGTCTAATGAGGTTTGCTAAGGGAAACGGAGAGCAAACAAGTGTATACGTAGACACATGGACTCAATCAACTCACGTTTCAAGTGTACATGGACTGACAAACACCCCGATCGTTGAGAAATCCCCCCTGGCAAGGTTATTTCATAAGTCGTTATAGATTGAGCTCATTGAACGTGCTAAAGCGTCCTTCTATCTCGCGACGTCGAATGAACGTCCATCAGACTTTGCGAGATTAGGCGCAATGTCATCTCTATGTCCACAACGAAAAATGATGCGGTAAACGTTCATATGCGCCCATAGTGAAACGTCCTCTCGTCGCCTGGAGACGTTTTGCGGAATCGGGCGATGTGCGATGCAACCCAGGAAATACGATATATTTATATGTAAAAGTAACAATTATACTGTTTCATATTATTGTGGCATTGTACTGATCATATATATGTCCATAGCACAAACAACAACGACGTCCGGGATACGTTCATACATCACCACAAACTAATAAAATCATACAATACCTGAATTAGTGAATGCATGCATCCTTGATTGAATAAATAAATATGTTTTCGCCCTTTTCAGCATTTTGTTGATTGAATGGGTCTGATCGAGAGAATATGGCATAGACTCTATTTACCGTCTCTGTCACTCAATGATTGATTTTGATGGTTCAATGATTGTTCTTTGTGTATTGTATACAAACCATTCATTCAGGATGCTGACCATATGAACCATTGGAGATGTGATACCAAACACTTTTCTTCAGTATAAGCATGAATTTGAATTTAAAAAAAAAAACGGCATAGGACTTGCAAGCTTATTTTATTATCCCACCCAATAAGCCAAATTCTTTGACATTTTGGAATTCAATGAGGATTTTCAAGTTAACCCGACTAGAAGCAGAGGTAATTGAAATTAAAATTTCACATTCAACGAGATGCAAAATAGCAATGATACCTGGATCCAACGTTTCAATGATTATTGAAATGAGACATTTTATAAAAGTCTTTAAGATTATTCTTTTATAAGACTTTTGTTCAATATACATTATTTTTGATAATGGACTGTATTAACCTAGTCAGATTAAGAAACAATTAGCATTACTGTATTATTTTCAACAGATCAATTTAAATAACAGACAAATTGACAACCAGGGACATAGACAGCTATCCCATTTTTTTTCTATTCCGATGCTTTTAAAAGTAGAGGTATGTAAAAAAAGTGGAGTGTGTGTATGCATAAAAGATACAACGAATATATACTTTTAAATATTTTTTGGTAGTGTACATGTATATGGAATAAAATATTATATGAAATAAAAATACATTGTATTCTTGTAATACATAACTTGCATAATTTGTAGCTGCATGATTGTGTCCACATTCAAAATCTTAACAATTTTATGCGTTGAAAATTAATTGAACAGAAACTGAATAGCATCAATCTACATCATCAGTGTTTTTCAGCGCCAATCTATTAAATCGCTGCCTTGCAGTTTTATATCTAAGATAAGCGATTTTAGCCAAATCTTCATCCAATTTAGGCATCAATTTGCGCGCGTCATTATATGGCAAAATATCGTTCTTTCTTGCTTCCTCATCATTCTTTTTCGCCAAATATCGCTCATATACATCTCTAACTAAACCATCATCCATATTCGACATGCGTGCTTTCATATCTTCAAATGTGAGCTCCGTATCTAATACAAATTCTGGTTCGATTTCTTCAACTTTAGCTGATCGAATTTCCAGTTGTACTGTTTTCGCATAAGTCATATCTTCAGCCCGGGCGTGCATTTGTCGTGCATACTCTTCGGCATTGCGCTTTTGAGTCATAGCCTCGTTTTCATCTAGGATATTCTTCAGTTCCCGCGAAATATTGCGACCAATGGGATGCTCAATAATGTAGCCTTTCACCAATGAGTCACCGTCTATAGCGTACTCATCCAAGACATCTTTAGCATGTGATATCGATTTTTGGAGCTGATCCGCTTCGAAAATGGCGTCGTAAATATTCGGTGGAAATACAGGACGTGATTTTGCAGGGATTGGTATGGTTCTGCCCACTTCCGTTGGGTTTTCTGGGCCTTGGTTTAGATAATGTTCGTAGAGCGGGTTTTCTAAAAGCAGTCCAAAATATGGTTGTAAGCTAAGCCAAGCTTCTCTTCTATCTTTGATGAGCCGTGATAAGTATCGTCTTTTGTGGGAGGCCATGTCACTAGAATAAATATGAAATATGTGTTAGTATATTATTTGCAAGCATATAAGGTATATAAACATATTATTTGCACGCATATAAGGTATATAAACACGAAAATACGTTATAGATGCAATTGAACATTCTTTGAGTAGACAGTAGAGGGTAAGCGCAAGTGAGCGGGACGCATTCGCTAGCATTCAAGCGCTTAAAGTTATTTTCTGGTATGGGAGGTTCATGTATAATTTATATCACATGAAAACGGTGATCACCATTTCACTGTCCAAAAAGAAGCTGTGTCCATATTAAATGATGAAAACAGAGCTTTTCATGGAGTCTGTCTTCTATTTTGTTTTATTAACTAATAATTTATACTATCATAATTAGTCCCAAACCGATAAACAAATCATACATTAACGAATGTAGTTAGATTATTCAATCGTTCCATTTGCTTCAGTCATAATTAAATAATTGTTAAATAATCATCCTTATATAACTGTGTGAATGCTTGCATGAAATAACGCCGTTTCAAGCGCCCTTGATTGGTTCATCTACACTACGCTTGCTTGGACCTTGCCGAACATTCTGACTTCGGGTAACCGATTCATTCCTGGCATATAACCTGACCCCGAGCGGCATATTGCTTGCCTTCCGATACACTGCTTAGCTCCGAACACCTCACTTGACTTTTTGCACACTGCTAGGCTTCTTGGGAACCGCTTGACTCATTTAAAACCGCTCGGCAATTTTACACTGCCTGGCTCCCGATACACTACTTCACTTGTTGCATACCGCTTGGCTCATTTCACGCTGCTTTGCTCCCGATACACTACTTCACTTGTTGCATACCGCTTGGCTCATTTCACGCTGCTTTGCTCCCGATACACTACTTCACTTGTTGCATACCGCTTGGCTCATTTCACGCTGCTCTGCTCCCGATACACTACTTCACTTGTTGCATACCGCTTGGCTCATTTCACGCTGCTCTGCTCCCGATATACTACTTCACTTGTTGCATACCGCTTGGCTCATTTCACGCTGCTCTGCTCCCGATACACTTCTTCACTTGTTGCATACCGCTTGGCTCATTTCACGCTGCTTTGCTCCCGATACACTACTTCACTTGTTGCATACCGCTTGACTCCTTTTACACTGCTTGGTTCCTTTCACAAGGCTTGGCTCCGTTCACAACACTTAGCTCCATTCTCACGTTGCTTGGCCGTTTATACACCGCTTGGCTCCTTTCACACGGCTTGGCTCCTTTCACATGGTTTAGCTCCTTTCCCATGGCTTGACTCATTTACACGGCTTGGCTCCTTTCACATTGCTTGGCCTTTTATACACCGCTGGGCTCCTTACACACCGTTGTACTTCTTTCACATTGCTTGGCCTTTTATACACCGCTGGGCTCCTTACACACCGTTGTACTTCTTTCACACTGTCTTGCTCCTTTTGCACCGCTTGGCTCCTTTCACACTGTTCGGCTCCTTTGACAAGGCTTGGCTCCTTTCACACGGCTTGACTTCTTTCACATGGCTTTGATCCATTCACACGGTTTGGCTCCTTTAACATCGCTTGGTTTCTTTCAGATAGATTGGCTCTTTTCACAAGGCTTGGCTCCTTTCACAAGGCTTGGCTCCTTTCACATGGTTTAGCTCCTTTCATCGCTTGCCTCCTTTACACTGCTTGGCTAATGTCACACTGCTTTGCTAATTGCACACTGCTTGGCTCATTTCACATTGTTTGGCTCCTTGCACACCTCTTGGCTCTCGATACACCGCTGACACAAGGCTTGACTTCTTTCACACGGATTGCCTTGTACACCGCTTGGCTCGTGGCACACTGCTTGGCGCACAAAACACCGCTTGGCTCAGGGCCCATTGCTGGTCCCCGACACTGCTCGGTTCACTGTACACCACTTTAGCAGCACACCGATTGGCTGAGGATACACTGCTTTGGTACCAGTTAATCGCTTAGCTAAGCACAGTGCTTGGCACACCGCTTTGATTCTGTTACACCGCTTGACTTAGGGTATATCACTACAATTTCGGTATATTGCTTGATTAAGGGCACACGGCTTTTTTAGCACAAAACACCGCTTGGCTCATTACCAGCGGTTCGTCTCCCGGCAAACCGCTTTACTCAGGGCCCATTGCTGGTCCCCGACACTGCTCGGTTCACTGTACACCACTTGGAGCAGCACACGGATTGGCTGAGGATACACTGCTTTGATATCAGTTCATCGCTTAGCTAAGCACAGTGCTTGGCACATCGCTTTGATTCCGTTACACCGCTTGACTAAGGGTACATCACTACAATTTCGGTATATTGCTTGATTAAGGGCACACAGCTTAGCTCAAGGCCCGTCACTTTGCTCAGCACTGCATAACACTGCATGGCTCCTGGTACATTTCGTGGCTCACGGTGCACTAATTGGCTCAAGGCGACCCATCACTTGGCTCCCGATACACCGTTTTGCTAAGGACACATCATTTAGCATCAGGTAACGAGTGTGGTTTAGGACACAATACCTGTCACTCCGTTTAGCTCAGGACGCACCGTTTAGCTTCGGTTCGCCACCTGGCTCTCGGCACACTGCTTGATCAAGCCTCACCGCTTAGCTAAGGAAGCACTGCTTTGTTCTTGGTATATCAAACTGCTCTTGGCAAACAACTTCGTTTTGGATAGACTGCTGGGCTAATCACACCGTTTTGTTAAGAGCAAACTGAATGACTACTGAAACACCAGAGACCAGAGCACATCGATTAACTTTCAGTACACTGTTTAGTTATTTGCGGGTCAATAACATACAGTCGAATTGTAATACTTTCTATGAATCACCTATCTGCTGAGGAATGGCTCGATATACAGACGAACTGCACTGCTTCCTGTAAATCATCTATCTGCAGAGGAATGGTTCGATATTCAGGCAAACTGCGCTGCTTCCTTTAAATCACCTATCTGTTGAGGAATGACTCGATATACAATCAATCAAACAAGGCTGTTTCCTGTAAATCACCTATCTGCTGAGGAATGGCTCGATATACAGGCGAACTGCGCTGCTTCCTGTAAATCACCTATCTGCTGAGGAATGGCTTGATATACAGGCGAACTGCGCTGCTTCCTGTAAATCACCTATATTGTGAGGAATAGCTCGATATACAGGCGAACTGCGCTGCTTCCTGTAAATCACCTATCTGCTGAGAAATGGCTCGATATACAGTCAAACTGCGCTGATTGCGGCAAATCACCTATCTGTTGGAAAATGACTTGATATACAGGCGAACTGTGCTTATTCCTGTAAATCACATATCTACTGAGGAATGGCTCGATATACAGGCGAACTGCACTGCTTCCTGTAACTCACCCAGCTGCTGAGGAATGACTCGATATACAGGCAAACTGCGCTGATTGCGGCAAATCACCTATCTGTTGGGGAATGACTTGATATACAGGCGAACTGCGCTTTTTCCTGTAAATTACATATCTGCTGTGGAATGGCACGATATACAGGCGAACTGTGCTGCTTCCTGTCAATCACCTATGTGCTGAGGAATAGCTCGAAATACAGGCGAACTGCGCTGCTTCCTGTAAATCACCTTTCTGCTGCGGGATGGCTCGATATACAGGCAAGCCGCTCCTTTCATTGGCTCCTTTCACAAGGATTGGCTTCTTTCACACGGCTTGGCTCCTTTCACACGGTTTGCCTCCTTTCATCGCTTGGCTCCTTTACACTGCTTGGCTAATGTCGCACTACTTGGCTCTTTTCACATTGTTTGGCTCCTTGCACACCTCTTGGCTCTCGATACACCACTGACACAAGGCTTGACCTCTTTCACACTGATTGCCCTGTGCACTGCGTGGCTCGTTGCACGCTGCTTGGCGCACAAAACACCGCTTTGCTCATTACCAGCGGTTCGTCTCCCGGCAAACCGCTTTACTCAGGGCCCATTGCTGGCCCCGACACTGCTTGGTTCACTGTACACCACTTGGAGCAGCACACCGATTGGCTGAGGATACACTGCTTTCGTACCAGTTCATCACTTAGCTAAGCACAGTGCTTGGCACATCGCTTTGATTCCGTTACACCGCTTGACTAAGGGTACATCACTCCACTCCCGGTATATTGATTAAGGGCACACATCTTAGCTCAAGGCCCGTCACTTGGCTCAGCACTGCATAACACTGCACGACTCCTGGCACATTGCTTGGCTCACGGTGCACTACTTGGCTCAAGGCGACCCATCACCTGGCACCCGGTACACCGCTCTGCTAAGGGCACACCGTTTTGCACCAGGTACCGAGTGTGGTTTAGGACACAATTCCTGGCACTCCGTTTAGGAAGCACTGCTTTGTTCTCGGTATATCAAACTCGCTGCTTTTATAAATCACCTATCTTCTGAGGAATGACCTGATATACAAGCGATTTACGCTGCTTCCTGTAAATCACCTATCTGCTGAGAAATGGCTCGATATACAGTCAAACAGCAATTGATCCTGCTAATCAAGTATGCGCTAAGGATTGACTTGATATACAGTCAAAGTGCGATGCTTGCTACAAATCACCTATCTGCTCGGGAATGGCTCGATATACGGGCGAACTGCGCTGCTTCCTTTACATCACCTATCTGCTGAGGAATAGCACGATTTACAGTCAAACAGCTATGTTTTCTCCAAATCACATTTCCACAGAAGAATGACTTGATAAACAGGCTAATTTGGGTGCTTTCTTTATATAATTGTTTTACTGTAGAATGACTTGACATACAGGCGAACTGTGATGCTTCCTGTGAATCAAATTTCTATTTATAAATTACTTGGAAGCCCATAAAAATGTGAGTGCTTTCCCATTTCTACAAATGCCTTGATGTCAACATGTTATTTACGATTGCATTGTTTGGCTGGTTATCAGTATTTTGAAAGTATATTAAGTACATATTTCGTGTCTCAAAATGAGAACCATACATGAATCATTTTATGGATGATCACCCCACCTCATGAAATTGCATTGTGAGGGAATCGACATTAATACCTAAAAGATACGATAAAGACATGATGCTCAAAAGTTACAACTGTTAACTTAATTATTTTGTTTTGATATGATTGATTATCATTTTTCTGAGTTTTCATGTAAACTGAATTAATATTAAATATAAATGTATTTTATAAATTAAAAGTGAAAATTTAAATATAAATAAAAGTTAAAACATTTTACTTTAAAATAGCCTTACTCGTAGATTTGCCGATATAGACAAAACTACCAGCCATAATAACTACCAGCAATATTTTTTTTTTCAAAATTATATGCACCATAGAGTCTATGGCTTTGTGTAAGACACTGAAATCAAACTAAATTTATGAAGATACATATCGATCACGACCTCACATTCATGTCCAACGAATCGAAATGTTCGAAAACGTTCAAAATACGTTCAAAATGTTCAAAGGTTCAAACTATAGTTTATACATATTATTTTTAATATTTTTGATATAGGTTGCATGAGTATGGATATATTTTGCTGAAATATTCCTTTATTTCGAAAATATTGATGTAAATTAATACTTTTTGAACCTTTGAACATTTTGAACGGATTTTCTAACCAGGTAGGACTTATCTGAAAGACTTGCAAATTCACCTGTTACCAAACCTGTCAAATGTGTGTGTTATTTATTTGGATGCTTTACATTCTATACATTTATGGATATCTTGTATTTTTGAACGTTTGAACGTTTTGAACGCCTTCACACACTTAGTTACAAAATTAATTTGGTATAGATATTCGAACTTTGACCGAAGTTTCAAAAGAATATATACTACATGTATCTTTACATGTCTTCTATATCTCAACTTTGAACATTTTGAACGTATTTTGAACGTTTTGGAACATAGCAAATCCTTGGACATACCTCCGACCTCATAGACTTTTATAAGAACCCTACTCTTGCTTTGTATTTCTAATTTGAATGCATTATAAGACCAAATTTTACCTTTATATGTCTATTACTGCAATTCTTATATTTAACCTCTATTAGAAATATTTGATTCCATGTCAAATATACATACCTCAATAAATCACCGGAGTTTCTTAAAATTTATATTAATGTTTGCTTTTTTACTATTTCTCCGGAGGGTTTCTTAATAATTATGTTTCTAAGCGACGCTACTCTGATTGTTGATTTATTTGTTGAATAATGGTTAATTGTTGATTATTTCAGCATTGTGTGTCATGACGTAACAATTACAAATAAGATAATAATAAGATAACTTTAAGTAAATCATAGAGAAATTGTTTCAACAGACTTCATCCATTTTTAGCCCTCAGCCGGGGCCTATGGGGCCCGGAGGGGGATATTAAAACTTATTGATTGTTTAGACATCAAATTTGATGAAAATTTCTTTCGTCAAGCCCTAGCATAAAAACGGTAAATCGTAGCAGCTATAAACAACTTCCTGAAGGACTGTGTGAAAAGCTATAAGGCATCTGCCTTATAGCTTTTCACACAGTCCCGACCTTTTCTTTTTTCATTCAATGAACTATAACTGCCCTTTTGGGAAATAAAGGGGCGAACAAAAGTCCTGCACCACTTATAATTGACGACATAGGTTTTTTATTAGAGGTTGTTTCTGGTTGATTTTGATATCTAAATAACT
>LQRL01151607.1:0-12741 GCA_001703475.1 Hydroides elegans
ATCACGTACACGGTCCACTTAGTACAAATAAACAACAATGAACGTTATTATATGCATGTAGAAAATATAGAAGATTCGAGAATACACATATCTTGACAGTGTACATAACTTCTATTGCTCTCACTAGCTTTTCTGGTATACCGTATGCTCGTAGAATCTTGATCAGTTTGCCGCGATGTATAGTGTCGAATGCCTTTTTGAAATCTATGAAGATGATTATGGCTGGGAGATTCTTATCTTTGATACCTTCAATTAATCGTCGAAGGGCTAAAATTTGGCTAGTCTCCTGAATTTAACATATATACCATCTCAGTATATATCTATTTCATCATATTTCATTCTAATTTCATTTTTTGTCTTTATCAAAGTTTGTTATTGAATGCTTATATCACATCAACTCATTTTAATACCGGTTATTATAACGAGTTTAAGGTTTTCGAAAAAAGCATGATATAAAATCAACATTTATTGATAAATACCCTTATAAAGTCCCGCTCGTATATTTTGAATGTATTGTTCACTTCAAATTTATCCATTCTTCAAATGTAATGAAGTGTCCGTTTTTCAACTTAACGCGGATATGATCATCCGGAATGGGACACTTAACAGCTTTTTCATTGACTGAGGCATTGTATCCTGGAATACCATCGGTGTTTAGCAGTGAAAAGGTGTCGGTTTCTGCTATGTTGCTATTTATTAGCACATTTAATAAAGCAGTGTAATGCATAACATTGATGTGTGAATCTAGAAATAGCATTGGTAATTCATATGTGAATGTCAATGGAATTGGAATTCGCACGTTCCCAGGGAGTGTTGTTCGCAGCATATCAAGTAGACATAAAGCAAGTGTGCCTCCTTTCAACTGTTCAGCATACGCTGTGTTGTTCACGTGTGTGAGAAGGTGTAATAACATGCAGCGCAAATGGTAGGATTTTATGGATGGTTTAAAACCATACAATGCAACATTGATGGCTTCGATATCTCCAATCAACACACTGGGTGATAAATATTCATTACGAATATTATTGTGAACCAGCTGTATAAGATATTTGGCAATTCGGTACCCTTGCTTGGTTTTTTCGTCTAGTTTAGTCAAAACAGCATTCTCTAAAATGCCAGTATCCTTCTCCCTTTCGCCAAAAAGCAAACAAATTCCTTTTTCCAGGTAAGAGGAAAGATTGTGATCCTTGATATATTGCAGTGAATTAATTGATATATCATTTAAGGGATGTGGATATTCAGCAGGAATGGGTTCGTATGGCGTGGCAAGTACAATATCCATAGTGACACCCACTCTCGAATCCTCGTTATCAAGATATAACATTAAAATGCATACGCCAGGTATAAACTTGTGCTTGTGAATTCCATGTATTCGTAGAGACAAACTACTAGACATGATGACATCATCAATAACTATAGAAATGTCATCACATAATTGTGTACTTGAATTTTGATCAATTGTCCTGTCATATATGTCATTTATATAATATGGAAGCTTAAACAAATAGTCAGCTTCATGTTGCAAACCAACTTTAACTTCTGATGTTTGACTTCCAGTTGGAATTACCTCCAAATCATTGTATATGTAAGGTAATTTTAGTTTTAGTCTATTCGCTATCGTTTGTGCGATGTAATTCATTCCATCATAGATAGGTTTTACTTTTGAATCACTTTTGTTAATACACACTCTCTTATCAAGAGCAACAGTGAATGCATTGAGTCGATGGTGCCATTGCTGATCACGACTGTTTATAAACTGCAAAAATTTTGCTACATTATAGTAGCATTTTCTACCATGTTTATCCTGCAATATCATTAATTCACCCATGTCAAATACACTAGTGTTTTTTCAATAGTCTTTTGATGTAAAATATCCGTTATTTCATGTATTTATATCTCAAATAATCGACCACCGATTATTTCGTTTAAGTATCTTACATTATTCAATATTCATATTTTTATAGAACATAATTTAACAACCACTTAATGGATATAGCACAGAGGTAAAAGCATGCTTGTTCATCATTATGAATATATATATTCTTATCCATTTTTATAGCTTCGACTATATTATGTTAGTTCTTATCATAAATCAATCAATAAGTATCTAGCATCAAATAAATGTTAAACATTTGTTAAAGCACCAATAAACTAAGTTCATATTCCTCCGCATCTGTATTTCAAGACACCTATTTCATTTGGAATAACAAGGCTATAAATATAATCAAACTGACGGCAGAAATCCCAATATATCTGTTTATATAAATTGTGCGAGATACTCAAAACAAGACAAAAGTGTTCCATAATGACTTGATTTGGTTATTATATACACTTATCCGTTTTTTAAAGAACGTCAAAAGACATATGTTATATAGTAAATATAATGATTATTTGTCACAAACATTTCATTTATAAAAGCAAGTATACACATATATATGAATCACTTCCTTTTTTCTGCTGCGCAAGAAATATTTCCTTTCTCTCAAATATGACTATAAATGCTGTAAATAGAAGCAAGGTGATGACATAAATGTGCATGACTATTCTGTAGACACTGGGTTGTTTAAACAAGATGCATTTAACACGAACTTATATTTCTATAGTAAAACTAAATTCAGCATATTGTTGGATATCTCAGCGTCGATTCAACATGGGACATATCGTTAAACCAGAAGCTGTGTTTAAGGATATGAATAATACAAAGATAACACAAATATTCCTAATGGTAGATTTCAGTTAAATCTTCAGCATATTTTCAATGGTATTTTAATGTCGTTTTTCTATTGATTTTGTATCAACAATATTTGAGCCTGACATCGATATTGCATTAGGTCTACAATATAACTAGATATAAATGGCATATAACACCTAGGATGAACATGTATATATGTTCCATTACTTATTCATAGGTGTGTATTGAATAATCCGATTTTTTAGTAGCCTTTTTTTGTCATGACACCAGGCTCATCTATCAAAACATATTCGATATAAACAAAACGATAGCGACATAAATGTTACCGGATCATTTAATTAATTAGATTAACTTAGTATGCGTGACATTTATAATCGTTCATTGCAATCAGTTTAATAAATCTATCCTTATAATAAGGATATTCAATGTATCGCCTAACTTTGCATGTGTGTCAAATATGAAAATAAAATCAAATTTGATGCACACTGTTGTAATGTTCGCGTCAATAATGTGTGTTTACATATTCTTTATATAGTCGTCGTGTTTTTGCTACGTGTGTGTGTCAGAGGGGTTCTAATAAAATATAAAACCTCACACAGGTTATATATGGGTCATATGCTAGCCTGTTTTACCTGTATATAAAAAGCTTAAAACCGCTTCAAAAGTTTTGGCTTGAGAATTGATGTGTCAAACATTATGTTATCGTTAAATTATTAGAAGAATTAAAGGGTTAGAAGATGGATGTTTAAAGTCAATTAGTTCCTTGTTTGTATTTAACTTGACTTGATATTTCCAAATAAAAACTTTCATTACAGTTACTTAACATTAAACACATGTACGATGTGTATACATTAAACATATGCACGATGTTTTTGGACTTATATTGTGTACATTCATATGAACGTACGCCTATTAGCAAAGACATTCTGGTATGCGTTTTTTATATTGACATATTCATTAAAGCTACTTTGCATAAATGACTATACTGTTCTGTTTACGCAAACGGGTTGGGGGAATGGATAGCTGTACTAAGGATATAGTGATTCTTGCTTGAACCACATGTGTATGTCATTAATGACATATATTATGTTGTCTAAAGGTGTATACACATATGATGAAACAACGCTTGTTTCATTTTGGAAACAGCCACTTTTTGGCGTTACGCAAAAAGGAAAAAACGAGGAAACAATGAGGAAACAACAAGGAAACAAGCATTCAGATGATCCCTGAAAATGTTGAATAGCGAAAGGGCATTACCTTTTAGAAGCGTGATGGTTATGATTATTACGTCACAAAGATGACTGTAGACAATTGCAAATCAATTGTTTGGTTTAGTTGTTATAAATTATTACGCTATTTCGATATTTTGTTTCCAAGCTGTGATTTGCCAAAAAGGAAACAACGATGAAACAAGCGTTGTTTAATTATATGTGTTTATACCTTTATAATTCGTAGTATATAATGGGAATACGTCACGAGATTATATATTGAAGGGAATTATAACACTCTGTCAGCCAAATCTGACCGAACCCGAAGGGTGAGTTCAGATTTGGCTGACAGAGTGTTATAATTCCCTTCAATATATAATCGAGTGGCGTGTTTGCTTTATTACATACCTTCCATAAAGAATAATCTATTTAAATACATTAATTTCGCTTATTTAAAGCAGTTGGCCACGTTAGCTCAGTCGGTTAGAGCGTTGGACATGCAAATGTTTTGCGTCATTCGCACTTAACAACGTTTGTTTACATTTTTTTATCATTAATAACTCATTTATTTTTGGACAAAAACATCTAAAATTTGATACATGATAAGATTATTCTATATTGTGTATGATTTATTCATAATTTTACTAATATCATAACAGAAATGTGATCATTGAGCTCGATTTGCAACACATGTAGTTGGTTAATTTTCTCGAATTTTAGAGATGCAACGGGTGCCCAGGTTCGAAACCAAGTAAATGTGCTATGAAAAAAAAATGTTTCTGTCATCATACAGCCTTTAAATTACATCTGATGATATATTTTGATAATAACTACAAGATTTATTAACAAAGTCTTTACTTTTGATGAAGAAATAAGGGTTTTTGCGACATTTTTGTGTGGTTGTCAAGCTGTTAAGGCGGAACAGTAGACATTGTTTTAAGCTTGATAATCAGTCAATTTTACTCACAAGCAATAGCAATTATTAATGTATATTATAACTAAATCATTATTTATTTGATATTTCATACAAAAATTGTAAAGGGAAAACAATCATGCCCAGACGAGGCTCGAACGCGGGACCTCTGGCACCGCAAGCTGACGCCTACACCATTGGGCCACGCTGTGCTCATGCAACTTGCATTACTAATTAACATAATTATAACAATCGATTTATCGATTTTTAAAATTGCAAATAGAGATTGGCGTCGCAGATGCTCAAACATAACTGCTTTCATCCATATGGTGCCATTCTTTGATAAAATACGCTCAAAATCGTTTCTTTTACTAACTACTCAAAACGTAAAGTTGACCCAATTTGACGTAAAGTGGGCGATAAGTCGAAAACGAGGCTATAGTGAAGACGATAGGAATTATCACACTCTTTGTTTTTTTTATATGTTCTTTATACAGGTATGTAATAAAATTTGTAATAACATCAAAGTATAAATACTCTTGTCATCGTCCTTACATCATGTCACATTAAACTGACCAGTGACGATTCGACCTAATCCGCTGTTCTTTCAACCTTAAAATAGCAGCACGTTGGATTAATCTGATCTCTTGTCTCCTTTACAAAAATCAAATGCAGCTGATTTCCTGTTTTAGCTATGTTTTTATTAGGTTTTTAAGCATCTAAGAAAAATCATTAAACTATTTCAATCATGAAAATATCGATACTGACGATACTAGTTACAGCTCTCTATCTTTTCAAATCGATTTCAAATTTTCATATCTCATCTTATTTACTTTTTAAACGTTTTACAGAAGATTTCAAACGATGCCAAACTCTTGTGACATATACAAATTTAAAACTATACTTCAGCGAAAATATTATCCCATTTGTTAAGTGCCGTGTTTTGTTTACAAGTACTTTGATTCCATGTATAAAGGCCAATGTGTTTTAATTTTCAAGTTTGTTAACATTAACATGAACAGAGAAAATAATGAGTATTAGAAATCACTCTCCTTTTTCGATCGATAGACACATCGTTTTTTAGAATCAGTTCGTTTTGTTTTCAGGTTCAGAACATTAATGGAAATTTTATATAGATTCAAACATTGGTATCGGTAAAACTTGACAAGTTATGTTCTCTTTCAATATGAAAATTCGATTTAATCATTAAACATAGATCATAAGATATGTCACACATTTGTTATAGTGATGTAAAAAGTAATATAATGCACGAAATTTGCATTCACTTCAGTAAATAAAAAAAAACAACGTAAAATGGCAAACATATATTATAAACTAAACATATTTACTTATGTCATTCATTTACTTTACAGTGTCTTAAAGGTTAACTTCATGTCTTGTTCATTATCAATTAATATTATTTCTTATAGAACCAAAATCTGATAATCTCTTATCTCAACCATGATGTTGGCATTACATGATATTGGCATTACAGTGAATCTACCATAAAATTCTTAAATAATGTATCGTTAAATCTTGGCTATAAATATTTGTTCAGTACCTCAGATATTAAAGCTATTCTTTTGTGATATTGTATTCAATGCGATGCCTGATTTAAAGAAACATGTTAAGCTATCGATGGAGTCACACATTTGACGTCTAAGAAATTAGGTTTTTACATATTGTTTATGATTGTGTACATGATTAGTCTATTTTGGCACATGTGTGGCTCGGCAAAAGTATATAAATACAAGATTATCAGAAATAAATAACAATTGGCTTAGCCACCATCGAAACTATTTTCAGCAATCGTTTAACAAGTGAATGCATTTTATCATTATTATACAATGAAAAAGGTGACAAAGCATAAAACATATGTGGATCAAGATTTCGATTTATACGTGAGTAATACGTTGTAATAGATCTCGTGTCATTCTTGCCGATTGAATATTTGTTTTCTTATAATTTTAGTCCTACCGGTATCTCATGATTCGCCCAAAACTAATAAACAGAAATAAGCGATATCTAAGCAATGATTGTATTTGATCTAGAATATTCATTTAACATTTTAAGTATGATGGTATTCTAGGATTATATTAATCAAACATTTTTTGGTAATTAACTTTCAATCATGTAATATAAATGTTAATACAAAGTGAATGTGATGTTTGTGTACTCAGTAATAATTCCATAATGCAAATAGAAATTTGTTTTTTTTTATGCACAATGTAGTGTTTAATAAATAAAATATTGACACAGTTACAATAATATTTGTATCGACATATTGTCTTGCTGTGTCTTTGCCGTTACCATGAAAAACAATAATTGTATAAATAAGCAAAACTCTTCTAGTCGAACGAAGAATAAGAGTTGAAGTAATATCAATTTTATTGCTGAAAAATATTTCATGTAAAGTTCATCATTTTTAAAGACAAAAGCAATTTCTTAAATCTTGAAAAGGAACTAGAAATTATTTTAAACCAAAGTGACTGCCTTGGTTATCGTATATTGTACCTTTGTTCTTGAAAAATGCAATGTTCTTTTATTTCTATGAATTGCCAAACTATATGACTTATTTTGATAATATATGACACAAGCTATAAAAAGCCAAGAAATCATTTTACATAATACCATCTTTAGAATTCATCATCATATATTTAATTTTTGCGTTTTGCGCGTATTAACATATACTATTTTTTTATATTGACATGCGATTCATTTCAAACTATAAACATCAGGGATGAATACAATTAAATATATTTCAATATGATAATTGTTTAAGAAAGATTTGGTTTAATGTAAGTTGAATTAAAGTAAGGTTATATAAAGTGTATGATTGAAATTATTATACAGGGCCGAACCATTTTTAAACAGCTTGCAGGGATCAATTGTACAGCATTTGGAAGAAAGGTGTTTGCTTTCGCAAATAACGGTCTAAATAAAGAAGTAAGAAAAGTATATTATTAGCGACAACTATTTAAGCTTTGATTTTTTAGGCCAGTAAACACATCTAATGCTTTCTTCATATAATAAATATAGACCATCACGATATAAAACTAGAGAAAAACTTATAATTAGCAATTATGTTTAACGTATTTCGCATAATGTAAATCCCTTATTATAATTAAAGCAGAAATGCAAGTATTAATATAATTCATCATGCTTGAGAGCAATGCAAGGGATTGCAAATATTTATTTATGTTTTTATTTTATTTATTTATGTTTTTAAAGGAATGACGGGAGACTGCTTTGCGCCATATATTCATTATTTGTATCGCTTCAATGTACAGCACCTATTACTGCACTCAAATGTTTGATAAACATACTATAACAAACTTAACAAATTGAAAAGAAAACACATGGCAATAATGCTATACACCGGTTACATGCAATGTATTAATTAGCAAAATTATCTTTTGAATTTATATACATTATCATCCGTTGTTTATCTCTTCATCTTTTCTTCTCTTATATCATATTTCTAATGAAGAAAAGACTTACGTATCAGCATTGAAACTATACCATTAAAGAATACTTCATAATATTTGTGTGCGTACAAACACCAAGTCATGACAAAATTTTAGTCTGATAATAAACCGTTAATAGGGGTGAGTTATTGAATTATCTGAGGAAACGGTGGGTCAACCACGTTTAGATTTATTTCTACTGCATTGTTCGGTTCGTCACCTTCTTTCTGTTGAGCAGTTGGTGTTGAACGTCGTTTAACCATGAAAACAGCAAGACCTACGATTCGGGCTACGATCATCATTGATCCTAGCACAATTAATGCAATCACGGCATCTGAGTAGGTTCCGGAATAGTCCATATATCCAATGAAATAGCTGGCGTATCCACACTGGATCTAAACATTGAAATAATTCATTAGAGCTTGGGTATTAAACGTATCAAAATATATCAATATAACGGATAACACATGTGATTTTTTTATGAAAGAACTAGATATTACTTTGGGTGAGAGTAACGAAATAATATCTTAACTAGATCATTGATTAACACTAAATCAAGTCAATCCTTGAATTTGAAATCAACTTAGCAATGTCTCAACACTTTGGCTTTATTTTGTACAAGCATTACAGCAGTGTGTAACTTATTAAAAGGGTCAACTCACATAGACCCTAGGGTTCCCCATTTCATAACGCAAGCTTTGATTGATAGTTGGTTCAGTTTTGGGCGGTTGGCACGTCAGTTGGTTGTCCTGCATCCGAACGACTCTACAATTTCCCTTGCCTGTTCCTATATTGACCAAGTAATTGTCAATGCCCACATTCAATAGATCATGTCCCTGAAAAATTATTATCAAGAACATTAATGGCATTTGATATCAAACATGCACTAAGATTAATGATGAAAATATTTAACGTTTTAACTAAAATATAAAACTAAATTATGATATGCATTTGTTTAAATGCAAAATTAGTTAATCATTCAAAATAAATATACATATACAAATATAACTGCAAATCGTTATTAGATATACACACTTTTCAATTTAGGTATTTAGAATTGTTTAAGTTGACAATCCCAATTTTTCAATAAGGCAGATTTATTATATGAAGGTTATACCTTGAAGTGCACTTCCGTTTCTTTACTTGGATCAAATTGTATGAGAGCGTTTTTTGGCACAAAGGTGGGTTCAGACTTCATTACTAGCTTTGCAGCCTCGGGGTCGGTTTTGCTATAATTATTATATTCCTCAAATCCATCGAAGCCGAACCCTAAATGTATGAGTTAATGCACTTGTTTATACACCTTTTCGCAGAAACTAAGTAACTTTATTTTTTTCTGATTTTGGCTCATATTTGAGAATTAAGTTTTTGATATATCAAAAAAACTTTACTTGTTTATGTTTTCAGATTGCGTTGTTGATAAAAACTTTAATTTGTTTTGAAAGTTTTGGAAGTTTTAAAAACTCTATCATCATTTCAGAGCATATTATTGTCCTTTACCTAAGTAATATGAAACATGTATCTTATATCCCTGGTCTTGGCTCCTCTTTACTCGAGATACATTTGAATCAGTCTTGTTGTCAAGCACATCATCTACTGGAGGGGTCTCTAACACCATCACTGTTGCATTGAATTCTGCCACAACCTACACAAATGGCGTATTGTCATTGACATTTGAGTAGTTTCATATTGTAAATTTTTGGATCACTATGGTATATTTAGTGAATCATTCGTGTTGATAAGATGTGCGAACTGTGCATTTATAAATAAGAAACGTTAACTTACCGATTCATATTTTTGAACAAAAATCTGTTCATGGCCATCTTTACTTATGTTCTTGATTTCTTGATAAACATATAATTCAGGTGCCATGACCGAATCCAAGTTCTCTCCGGAAACCGTAATCTTGATTCCACCACTTTCAAAGAGAATATATGCATGGCAAAACACGACTTTTATACACAAAAACATGTTTTCGGGGACAAAACGTCTATGACTGATTGAATATATGATGTTTGATCAATTGTAAAATTGTTATACATGTTTTTGTTACAATACACCATAACCCTCATAATGTATAGTTATTTATTGCATCTACAAACCTGACGATCGATATCCTTGATGCAATGTTTTCAATAATCGGATTAGATCTATATTCGAAGAGTGATGCAAATTGTGCTTTTGTCCCGATTTTAAGCAGTATCCGGTAAAAAGGATGATCATACTCCGATGGCATTGTTCGAAATATGATGTCTTTTCCATTTTCACTCCTGTTGTTATAACAATACTATTTATCCTTTGCTTTATATTGAACATATGAATTAAGATAATTAGTTTAAATGCAATTTTCCTATATGGTCATTCGATGTTCAATTAATTTGCAATGTTTATCGACATTGGTTTGCAATTAGCCCTATCAAAAGCTATTGAAATTCAATCATTTTTAAGGTTATAAATTTACAGGATCAAAACAAAGTGAAATGAAGTACCTGTTAAGCATATCCGCAGAATAAGGAATCGGCATGTACTGGGAACAGTTGTCCCTACATGTTGGTTCCATAATAAGACCAGTAAGCTCTATTGCGTCGGTTGGAATTGTAAGGACGGTTCCGCCAGCAACAGGACCAAATAATTCTAGTTCTAATCAACATGAAGTATTGTTTAGATTTGAAATGCGGAGATACTCTGTTGATTTTAGATTTGTTCTTTTAAACAATAAACTTTGCAAAATATCTATAAATCAAAGGACAAAATCATTATAAAAACAGCTATCCATATTTTGAAGGCCAATGTAATATAGATAGATTATATATATCAAGGCAGCTTGTGAATTTATCTTTATTGGCGTACACATTCTGTAACTTTACAGAATAAGTAAATTACATTGGCCAACTTTGCTAGGATCATTACGTATTTTAGGTACACTACTATAACATTCAAGACAGTTCTCTTAACACTAAATTTGATATGCTATACCTTTTTGAGGAGTACTCGCCCTGTCACCATGCTTGTCAGACGTATCATCATATAGACAATAATAGCTACCAATGGTGTTTTGACATGACCCTCTTTCACAAGGACTGGAATTCGTACACTCATTTACATCTGTTATTAACGTATATGAAAATTATTTCTTATGGAAATATCCCTTATATTACCTACTTAGTGAAGATAATGTTAATGTAAATCCGGTGTTTCTTGTAGCGGTATTACAATTGTTGTATCATATAGATATTTCGATGGTTTTACAAGAAATGTTATTATTCTCTATGACATTACAGATTTTGAGTGCATCCTACTTGTTAATAAAATCACACCAAGCAAACATATTGAATGATGTTTCAATATGGATAGTGAAAAAGTAACTTAACGATTATGTTAATCAATATTTATCACATTTTAAGTCATAAAGGCTTTACATTTTTGAGGATGACTAAATGCAGAGATATCATCATTCAAACAACAAAAACTACATATGCTGAACGAGGCTAAGTTTGAGATAATCAATGCCTATTTCCTAATATCCAGCGACCGCTAACCGAACATTTCGTCCAGTTTTGAAAAAAAGTGAGTACTCTTCCATGGATTCACGCGTAACTACACATAAACTGCGGTTACTGAAATTGCCCCATTGTGTCTATGGTGAGTGCGTCATTGCATTGTTGACGTCACAGTCGCGTAATTTTAACGGCGACTGTGACGTCGCACACTCATTTACATCTGGTATGAATATATGAAAAGCGTGAACAATTATTTCTAAAAGGAGTATACCCGTTTTGAACTATGTTAGTAACATACACATACTTGGCTCTAACATAATATATTCAACAAACATAGAACATATAAGCATTCGAATTGACAAATAATACTTACAAATTGATAAATCTAGTTATAATCAAGATGTTAATATTGGTATGATCCTCTTCAAAATGCATATATAAATGGACGAGTTTGAAAACGAACACATACCTAAATCGCAATTTCTTCCTCTGTAGCCCGCCTCACATACACATTTACAATCAGGACAAGAATCCGAATCGCAATTCAGGCATGGACATTGTCCTGTTTTATAATGGTGTTGAAAAATTATGATATCAGCAAAAAAATGGCTAATGAATTCGCTTTTTAATAAAGGTTCTCTGTTTACTATACTTGTGTTCACTTACGACAAAAAAATTCTCAGATATTATATTTCATGTATATTGAAACATACTACTGTAAAACTAAATAACATCAATTGAACTTATCATTTTTTCTCTTTATATAGACAGTGGATGATTAATATCCTTGTTTATATTAATTGAATTGTGTTGTTCATAAGGGAACTGTTGAGTTAACAATATATTCATGGAATAAGATATGGTATCAAAATAAGGGTGAAATATATGTTGCATCCTCTCTTATATGTATTTTATTTGTTTGTTTGATTTGTTTGGTTACCTGTAGTTTTGCAAATATAAC
>LQRL01151616.1:3893-14349 GCA_001703475.1 Hydroides elegans
AATTTTCTATAATTTTATATAATAATATATTATTTATCTGATATGATTATGTAGATAGAAGGTCACAATCTAAATACCCATTAGTCTTGCTAGTGGTCATTTAATTTATTCAGGAAATTGTTTGGGCTTGTTTACGATATTCAATGCGGTTCATGTCAATATCAAATGGTGTTGTGTATACGTGAGAAAACGCATATAAAAATATTATCTAAAAACCATTTTAAACATTTATTTACAATAAATTCTTAATATTTACAGTAAAAGAATGCGACACACGGATGCGGTCAATCAGAACACAATATGGGAGGTTAGGCAAACAAGAGCCAAGCGGAAGTGCTGCAAAAGACAAGACACCAAAGCAAGCCTGGCTGATCAAAACCTGCTCGTTTTTAGGACCGCATGTGAAAAAACGGGCGTCCCAATCAAACATGGTAAGTTCCTAAATTTCCTATATTTTGCTCGCTTGCCATGGCACTGATCCGACGTCTGAATTCACGTAAGCACAAATATGATCTCGAAGCTCTTTTGCGCGATTTGTAGATTTTCTAGGGGGGTTCGAATCCATTTCCTGAAGCTGTGAACCGCTGCGCCACGACCCCTGCACCAGCTCCCTATTTTCTCCAACTTCCCTATCTGCCGAATCAACGTAAGATGTCCCGAGCTTTTCACGCAAAAAATTATGAAGTACGCATGCCGCAAGTACTATGTGTTCAACGGTCGTGGGCTCAAGGTGAATGGCCGAGCGAAAAACACGAAATCGATTTGCTAAAATCCCGAATGCGTTCTCAACAACTCTCCGTGCACGAGAAAGTCTATAGTTGTAAATACGTTGCTCCTTGTTCAAATTGCGATGCGGATAGGGTTTGATGAGATATTCTTTCAGCGCAAAGGCCTCATCTGCAACGATGAAATAATTGGTCGGCTTTTCTTCCCCTGGTAAAGGCCGCGGCTGAGGTATCCCAGCTTGGTTATTTTCAAGCGCTTCGAACAATGTACATCTATTAAAGACGCCTCCATCCGACACCCGCCCATTACTTCCTATATCCACATAGAGAAACCTGTATTCCGCGTCTACCAATGCCATCAATACTATACTAAATGTGTGTTTGTAATTAAAGTAGATGGAGCCTGAGTTATTTGGGGGGACTATCTGTACATGCTTTCCATCGAGTGCGCCGATACAGTTTGGTAGATTCCAGCGGTCGTCAAATAAAGCAGCAACCTCTTCCCATTCATTGGCGGTGCGGGGACACTAAAACATATAAAACGAAATAATATTTTAATTTGTATAATTACCTATTAAACATACTATTATATTATATCATATATATTTACAGAGTGGGGATCTGAATACGAGTCAAGAAAGCCAATCTATGGAGAATGAAGAGCCACAACAATCTCAGACAGAAAACGTCGTTTTGGATATCGAGGAATCCAACGAGCTACAACCAACTGCTGCGAGTGCGAGTGCGAGTGCTAGTGCTAGTGCAAGTGCAGATGCAAGTACAAGTGCAAGTGCAAGTGCAAGTACTTCTACAAATGCACCAAAAGAGCAAAAACCACGAAAATCCCCGAAAGTTCCAAAAAGAAAAATTGAAGAAACAGAACTGGAATTTTTGAATACTATGTCGAATGCCGTTAACGAATTTCAGCGAAATAAGGTAGAAAAGCATGATGATGACGTCGATGATTTTGTTAAAAACATAGACAACAAATTGCGTAAAATTCAAGACCCGAAAGTACGGGCAGTAGCTGAGTTTGAAATTGAAACAATATGTTTCAAAGCAAATTTGGGAATGTTAAGTCAACAAGCCATAAATTTCAATCCTCAACCTATTTATTCCCAATCTCAACCCAACATCTCCCAGCCTCAGCCCATCATTCCCCAACCTCAGCCCATCATTTCCCAGCCTCAGCCCATCATTTCCCAGCCTCAGCCCATCATCTCCCAGGGCCAGCCCATACAGTCTCAAGGGATATATGCACCTCAGCCAAACTGGATCCCTCAATATGATAACAATTCGGTCATTAGCGAACAGGGACGTACCTTTGCCCAGTTATAAGAATAATTTTCGAGTTGCTTTTCGAAGGTTTATCTGGTAAAAGTGGTCTAAAATATGTTAAAATTGTGTTTAATTACCTTCAAATATGAGTCTTTTAAAACCTCGTACAGGGCCATACAAGTATCTGGTATGATGTTTGAAATGGTAGATCTGCCGACGCGGAATAAGTAAGACAAGCTTGTATAACTGTCTCCTGTAAATGAATAAATAAATGATTTGTTTATAAAATAAATGAATTTGTTCATTATTGTTGAATATTTGAGGAATTCAATCGAATATACAACGTGCGTTTCCTAGTGAATACAATGAAACTATACTACGGCTATTGGAATAGGTCTTTAATGAAAACTTTGGAAACTGCGGAAACTTTGGAAACTCTGAAACATAGCCAGCAATATTGTGTATGGGGCTAATAAAAACATGATTCACCTACCTGAAGCTAAGAATCTCAATGTGATTGCCAATCTCTCTCCAACAGAAATACTTTCCCGATAATGGGTGTCTTGCTTTTTGATTTTTTCGGCAAGCATTCCCTCAAGTTCATCAAAAAGACTTGGGTTTATACGAAAAAAATTCATGAAAGAATCTTTGTCATCTTGCTTCATTTCCCGAACGAGAGTTTTAAAAGCGCCCATTTCATTTCTCTTTGCAATCCAAGGACGAATCCACCATTCTCGTTTTCGTTTTTCTTTTCTACTTTGTTTCAATTTATATATTGCATAAAGACCCGCTTGAAATACCAAAGACAAAAATTCTTGCTCACGATCCATGATTGATTGCATTAAAACATAGCTTGATTTATATGTGATACGCTTTTATGACGTTGCATAAATTTTTAGACGTAACAATTAAAATTCCGTCATAAATACTTGTAACGATGGGTACTAAGACGCACCGGCAACAGTTGTTTCAATTATAGTTGAAAATGATGAATTTATTATAATTATTCATTTTAAAATTAAAGATAATCGCAAGGAAAATCGCAAGGAAAATCGCAGGTGTGACATGCCTTGTCGGTAGGCCTTGCGATCGTCGGAGACTCGAGTCGGCGACGATCGGCGATTCAAAATCGCAGGTCTGACAGGGACTTTAGGACCGCGCGCCTCTGTATGTCAATGTTGTGATCAAGAAAAAAACATTAAAAAGACTCCATGAAAGTATGTTTCTCTCCTCGAAATGACATATGCCAATCGCATGACTTAATTTCCTTTCAACTAAAACGAAACTGCAACCTGACTATTTTCATTTTTTAAATCCCATTTTATTGAAAGCAAAAATAAACATCATTATAGACAGTTAAATCTCATAATTGGCTATTAGTCCTGTTTATGTTATTCACTGCATATTTTTTATATATTTTTTTTTGTTAAAAGGGGAAAGATATAGATGTATAAGCTCAGTTTCTTTCCACGCTATGAACTTCTTTTTGGTTACATTTCACTGACATTTACTTTGCTTGCTTTTGTACTTTGCTTAGAAATCAAGTTGATGCTCTTACATTTTTTTACTGAAATGCGCCTGTTTGTTTGAGTATAGTTATTAACGGATCTGAAAGTCACACCCCATATATTTATATGGTTTTGAATAATCTTTTAAGCATTAATTTAATCAGAGTTTATTAAGCGAAGACACCCAGCTAAGCGTTCATGATACGCAAATTGAAAATACCTGAATCCCTAAAATACGGACACTGAACAATTAAAGCAACGAATATTGATTCAAATATGTATTAATTAACATTATTTCTATAGTGTTAAAACCACATAAGTAAGAAAGTTTATCTTAAAATAATTGCTATCACAATATCTTAAAATAAATCCTTAGGGTCTTTCCAAGAAAGTAAAAGTTTTTACGCATGTCTTTATTATTTCAAAATGCATTGAGTTACGTAATTTCCCACGTTGGCCTATATTTTCCCAGAGTTGCCCTGGAAGCGTTATAGTTGAAAGTGAAAGGTCATTTGAATAATGTTTGCTTTAAACTGACCAAAATACAAGTTCGCATGCGAATATGTTTGTATTGTATATTTATCCATACAGTACGTTTTATAAATGGTTTAAATCTGAAGAGCTTTGCCCTAGACGTTGTACATTTATACAACTTAAAAGAGAATGTAACTAATTAACAACTGTATTGCAACCAAAAACATTACCGACTGAACTAAAATGACTACACCACTAATTAAAAATCATGAAAGATGCTTTAATAAAAGAACTATTTTCAACTAATTCAAAGTTGGTTTTAATAACGTGCAACCTGCGGAACGATGACAAAGTTTATTGAAATAATTAGCTTCGAAAATTAAGAAATCAAGGACATTATTACATAAGATTGAAAAATAATACAAAAGTAGCTAAAGATACATAGCATTCTTCTTCTGCTTATTTTCATGGTAGCACGATTTGCTCCGATAAATGTCTACTCATAAGGGTGGAAAATAGGGATGAAAGAGAGAGAGGGATGGAGTTAAACGAGTGATATATTATTATTCAAATTATTAAAATTTAAGATAAGATTGAAACAATCTCTTTTATTTCTCAAAAGGTTTCTAATCAGTCCGTTGATTAAACCATTCCAAGGTTGTAATATTATCTGACTGCAAAAAGTCGCGTTTCTAAGTTATTTGTTTTACTATTATTAACAGCTAGGTTAACTTTAGTGCATACAGTGAAACCTGCTTAATCCGGACATCCGGGGGACTGAGCAAAACTGTCCGGTTTAGCGAGGTGTCCGGTCTAACCAGGTTCAACAGTTTTCTGTCATTTTATTGGGCCCGTTTCCTATATCAAGTTCTAGAATATTTAAACGTGTGTATGTATTGATATAGGTAATTTATCTAATGATTTGGTTATATTTATACTCCCTTACCTATGTTACCCATTCGTCTTGACATTTCGACGTAAATAATTAATTTAAATGATATGCGTATTATTGGGTATAAAAACAGCTCTTCATCATTTTGATCTGAAAATCGCTGAGTGTGAAAATGTTGAACACCAAATACACCAGAGTTAAGCTATTTCAATATATTTCAAGGTTGATTAACACTTAAAGACCTGACACTAACTTTAAGGTGGGTGTGGTTTCATGACAGAATCAAGTGTTGATCATATAGGAAATCAAAGTTAATGTAACACAAGTGACCATGCAACATTAATCTACAATCACTGATTTTATAGCAACACTTATGCGATCCCGGAGCAAAGATATTTGCCCCCATGTCAAACTTGATACTCCTCAAGAGAAGACCCTATGAATGCTTTGAACCTACATATTCTACAGGATGTAGTTTCGTGACATTAAACGGTCTATTCAAACTATGAAAGCAATGCGTTCGATGCTCCTCTTAAAAGGACACTTGATAACGATACCCTGACTGTACGGACCCCTTTCTCCTTTGATACCCATAAAGCAATCTAGGATTTTTGATCCCCCTCCCTCTATCCTTTGTTGCTAAAACACAGCGTAATTAGCATTCAACACAAGATTAAAGATTGTGTTAAATTAATCCGCTGCTTATGTTAAAACTCATGCAATGTGAATGATGTGCGAGAACAATAAGGGATTTACAATATAATGTGTGCTTACGAGGAGCTTTTATAACTACAAAACCATATATTCATGATTGCAACTGATTTTCACAGGAAATTATTGTCCGGTTTAAGCAGGTGAAATACTTATATATTTCAATAATTGGTTACAATTTTGGTGTCCGATGTCCGAAAAAGCGATGTGTCCAGATTAAGCAGGTTTTTAAATGGTATAGAATAGTGAGAAATAAAACGGGACTGAAAAAAAAACTGTCCGGTTTAGCGAGGTGTCCGGTCTATCGAGGTGTCCGGTTCTAAGGTTTCTCTGTATTTATATCAAATTATAAACATGTACGGTATTTGCCCTCAGGGGTTTTGTTTAGGCTTACTGACCTCTTATAAAACTATAATTGCAAATTGAACATGTAATTAAAATAAAAAATTTCATTTTTGTAGCAATGTCATTAAACATGACAATATTTTCTTATTCGTTAAGCTTCAAATCGTTGTGTGTTTTAGAGACTTCCAACCTCAAAGGGATTTCCTATACATGACGTTCAGAGTGCAATGAAAATATGGTAATTCGATACGGTATACATCATTTATAAGATGTATTTTGTTCTTCCATTCTAAAATTTGACCAGAAGTTTTGACTCGCAAACATCCATATATGAACATTGATGCTATACAAGATTTTATTCAGAATTTAGAAATATTTTGTCAAAATGTTTTTTAAAAACGTGTACTTATATTGGCTTCGTCGGATAAAACAATCAGTCACCTTATCTTATTTTAGAAAGGTAATTAGTAAAGTTCTTCGCAAAGTTTATAGATTAAGATGGTTCTTTTCCCAAAGTTAAAACTAAGAGCTACCACCAAAAATATCTGTGATTCATATGACGTTTGTCGACGTTTATTCCATGTCAAGTTATCGGGCAATGTCGTCATTTCATCAGAACGTGCAGATACATCATGGTGAACGATGAAAAAAACATTGACCAAACTATCGATTGTCTATCGATTGTCGACTACGATTTGTCCAAGGGATTACTGAATGTCAATTATATAGTTGTTAAATATCTAAATATGATGCTGGCATTAATTCACGGTTTGTACTATCCAGTTGTACACACATCTTCCGACCATGGGGCGATGGGTACAGCATTGATTGGATTTTACTCAAATTGAAGTGGTATACGGCAACATCACTATAAATATAAAAGAATGTATTATATAGTCTTTATAAATATTGTATGTGCTTATTTATACGCAGCATTGCCTTGATGTAGCATCAACGGTATTTTATCAAAAAGTGGAATTAAATCATACAACATTTTTTAGTATAATGCCTACTTTCAAAGTAATATATCATCAGATGTATCACCGCATATTTAGGGATAAAATGCATCATTACGCTACAAAATTTTCTATTTTTTATCTTTTTCGTTTAGGGTGTGGCCACACGGAGCAAACCAACCATTAAACCAAGCACTAAACCACTTAAGGTTGTGACGGCAATTTACATTTTAACATAGCAATCATTATTGTATGTTACGTAACAATGAACTGCAGTGATTTTAATTACCTTTCCTATTATAATTGAAATGCTTATTCATTACGTCATAATACTTGGCAAATACGAATCAATGAAAGTTTTATATGGCCCGCTTAGTATCATTTCTTAACTACATCTTATCTGAAATCAGATTATGATACATTATATGAATAAAATATTGTTGATTGCCGTCACAACCTTAAGTGGTTTAACGTTTGGTTTACTGGTTGGTTTGCTCCGTGTAAACACACCCTTATCGGCCATTTGTGTGTTCCCTCAAACGCCCTTATCGAGCCCATATCTCTCAAATTCCTCATTATTCCACATTATGTTGTTTTGTATTGAAAAGCTGTAAAATTAGATAGCTCTCATCTCAATTCGCTTGGAATGCTCGTAATTTACATAATCGCTGTTTAACATATTATTGACGTCTTTTGCGCATAAGTGTGTTTGGGGACTTAGCCCATTGAATCTCTTTGACTAAGTACCGTCTATGAAATTTGGCAAAAAAAAACATATCGAAAGCATCTCGGTTTGGGGTGGCAATTTTTTTTTTAAAGTTTTAATTTTGTATTATTGTTGCTCAATTTTGACTTAGAAATGAAGTGGCCGATATGCATGATAGATAGTAATAAATTCAAATTCTGTATAAATTTAGTTACAGTGTTTTGAGCTGAGCATGTTGCCACCCAAAATTAAACTTATTCATTAACATAATCATAAAATACGTCATTTTCTTAAACTAAATCACCTTGCTGATGAAGAAACACTTTGCATATAGCACCACCATCATCATAGTTAAGACCATAATTGCCCCGGCGGCGCGACCAATTTTCGTGTGTCCTCACGTGCGGTTCATCCATTCGCATAGTAAGTTTACCTTCATCGGCCAGCGATGTTTCTGCCACAAACGCAACAATGTATATAATATATAGAAATCTGAGTCCACGATTGCGGCAGATTTTTTCGCTAGCCGATGAATGTTTCTCAAGCTGACGGAAAACATTTTTTTAACTTTCATATCGAGCCATTGCTGAGATTTTGATTCGCAACTCAAAACGTTGTATGTGGGTTCCTAAAGTTATACATACGTGCATGTACAGTCGCAGGCGTTTCCACCATCAATGTCAAAGCCATAAACGATCACCTATAAATGCATAAAGGCCAAATGATCAGCGAAACACGCTTATTGCATAAACACACATTCTTTAATGCGAAACGCTTAAGCGCTTAAACGCATATGATGCATACATGTTTGATGCATCCCCTCCACCCTCGAGATGCATCATACATTATTTGTCGCTTATCTTTTAATACTGTCCTTGTATCGTCGACTTACGTCACGGCCATAAATGACATCACAGCAACGTCATATTGCGTAGTAAAGGTTACGTCAAACTTCCGACGACATTTTTATGGCGTCATTTTATAACTCGACATCCTAGTTTGTTATCGAAGCAACGTCATATTCACGTGACAGACGTCTTGACGTAAAGCGTCTTGTCCAATTTACGTATTTTTCGTCCGTCCTTCATAATTGTATGCCTTAATGACGTCATTATGATGTCAAAATTACGATATCATAATGACGTATGACGTAATGTAACAGTTTACTTTTCGGTGCGACATCGGGCTTAACTTTATGGGTTTATTTCAGAAAATATTCCATGGCTTAAAAATGTTTATATTTATCCATATCATGTGGGCATATCCTTTTCTAAAGTCATTATTTTGGAGTTTATATTTACGACAAACAACATAAAAGGATACATAATAGTTTTCCTAGATTAAAGATAATCCACCGAAATCCCCTTTTATCTTTTTTAACTAGCAACGAAAAGCAAAACATGGTATATGCAAAGGCTATAAAATTACATATTCTTACAATAAAAGTAAAAATAGATGACAGGTCCTTAGTCAAAATCAGTCTAATATGTCACGAAACAAAAGCCGTTAATCCCTTTTAGCTTTTTATATGTGTGAATGAAATAATAAATCCAGGAATTAAATCATGTCATCTTACAATTTATCGTGGTATCGGTAGCAATAAAAGTGTTTGGCTGATATCTCAATTTTCCTATGAATTAACAGGACACAATAACCAAGCAAAAACAAAATATGCAAAAAGCTTAAAATGATAACCCATATATTTAATAGGCAGCAAAATAAAATCAAAGTTATAATCTAAAAGGTTTTCCGGTCAAAAAGTCCCCGGACATAAAGTCACGATTTTGGCAGCATAGGACATAAAGTCCCCAGACAAAATGTCAAATTAAATGTTAATTTCTCAATTATATTTTGATATCACGATTAACTATCATTTAAGACTACATAACTTCAAATATGCATTAGATAAATATGAAAATAAATGTTTCTAAATTATTTTTTTACCCGGTGTAAAGATTTCAAGCTACCCCCAATTTGAAGCTACCCCCCGGTAATCTGAAATCGATTTAAAGCTACCCTCCCGGTAATTTGAAATCGATTTGAGGCTACCCCCACCGATTTGAAACTACCCCCTTCGATTTTTTTATTTTAGTTTTTTTTTCAATTGTTATCAGCTTGTAAGGTGATTTGGTAACATTTTGTCTTACACTAATCTTTTAAACCCGAAGGGGTTATGCGCGTCGCATAAACAAAGGGTCTGATACTGATTCCAACTGATCCCGTGAGTATGTTTGCTGATGTCATGTTCACAGTTACACATGCTTGGATGTACTTAATAATTGGTATACAACAGTTGAAATTAGTAGTTTTCTTTATTCTACGAAAGGAAAACGTTTTAAACTCGAAACTTTTCTTTTTCTTTTTGTTTCAACTAACACATATATCTAAACGTTTTGCTCCATATACATCAATATTTGTCGACGTTTCGGACTCGAAACAGTTATTTTAACATTCTCAAATCACATTTCCATCTAAACATTTTCATACAAAAACATCAATATAAGAATAATAAGTAAGTACCTAAAAGAAATAGAACCTCGAAGTATAAGGGATCAGTCATACCTTAACGGCCCTTCGGTTTATACAACGCGCACAACTCTATGTTTAGACTTAAGGGATTAGTGCGGCACAATTTGGTGTCATATGGTCTTATTATATCGATTAATTAACTATTCGACTAAAAAATATAAATAAAAAAAATACAAGGGGGGGGTAGTTTCAAATCGGTGGGGGTAGCTTCAAATCGATTTCAGATTACCCCGGGGGTAGCCTCAAATCGATTTCAGATTACCGGGGGGTAGCTTCAAATCGATTTCAGATTACCGGGGAGGTAATAATTAGGGGGGTAGCTTGAAATCGTT